>MSJI02000174.1:0-64597 GCA_001931905.2 Cladosporium sp. IMV 00045
GAGATGCTCATGGCGAAGACGAGCGCGCCGTTGGCGAACCAGACATAGCGCCAGCCGGGATTGGTGTTCCAATTGCAAGGTTCGCCAGTCTCTGATTCCGGACCTTCGCAGGAGAAGTTGGGCAGGAAGGCCCAGGCGAAAAGACCAGCGACTAGCTGACCGACACCCCACCAGGCTGCCATCAGAGTGAGCAGCCATTGGTCTTTGGATGGCAGGTACTCCAGGAAGACAGCGGTATCGAGAACGAGATTGCCACCTGCGCCGAAGGCTGAGAGGCAAGTAAACAAACCAAGCACAATCCAGTTGGGTGAGGCGCCGGCGACGATGGCAAAGATGCTGCTGAGGAGAAGAGAGACGTTGAAAGCGTACTTGCGGCCGATGATATCTGCGGTGAGACCCCAGAACAGAGCGCCGACCAGCATGCCAGTGTAGACGGCGATTGTCAATCCGTTCGTGAAAGAAGGTTCGAACTCATAGACGGCGTAGGTCGCGATGATAGACTGGATGAGCAGAATGAGGGAATCCACAGCGTAGCTGTGAATAAATCAGCACATTTCTCAGCATTCCCAGTCGACACGCTACATCCGCAAGCCGCAGACTGGATGGCGCTTGCTTCCTCTCTTTCACTAGCACAACATCGTCGCTGCTACCGAAAGAGTTTGTCCCATTCTCCTTCCGCCCTGCGGTATCCATGTTGTCGTCCCACCTCTTGTGCTAACAGCCGGGCACAGGGCAAAGACTCACCCAAACCCGTTCAAAATGAACAGCTTGACCTGATATCCCGTAAATCCGATCTCGTCAATCGCGTCGTTCACCAGACGCATCTTCGCATTGAGAACAGGGTCGACGCTCTCGAGATCGAGCAAGTCACCCTTGCGCGTGGTGACAATGTCGCCGTCGCTGTGCCGCGACTGTGACGGCGTCGCATAGTCGGGTTGAAGGACCTTGTCGTCCTGGGTGGGAAAGGATGCCATGATTGGCGGGGAGGGGTAGGAGGAGGGGCGGTCGCGTGCCTTTGTTGGTAATTGTCTGTTGGTGGTCGAGGTTGTTCTTTGCGGGACGTTTTCTCCCTGTGATAGTTCTCGCCTGCGAAAGATCCAGTGAGTTGTACGATGATTGAGATAAATCGACGCCGAAACGGGGAAAAGAGCAATTGAGAAAAAAAGAATGGCCTTATCTACGTCGGGGCATCACAGGCGACTCGGTAAATCGCTTGGACGACGCAGCAGTACCAGGTGGGTGGGCATCCACCGGCGTGAATGCAACATGAGCTCTTACCTTCAGCCTAAGGCAGGCTCCATAGCTTGGAAGTACCACATGTTGAGTGTGGGCGCCATGGGCACGTGTAGGAGAGATAGGCCTATAAGATCGATGTATGGGCTACGGCGTGGCATGCCGATCGGCGCCGTAGCGTCTGGCGCCTCCGTCGGTGGCGTCTTGGTACTGTGTTTGGATGCACGTGGGTGTGTGTTTTGGCGTGGAAGTGGACGCATTGATGGCGGGGTGCTGAGATCGATATGGAGAAAGAAGTTGCAAAGGCAATTCCATGTCGTTGGTATACAGTCGAATCACAACAAAGTCGGTGTTAGTGGTGAAAGCGGTGACTTGGCTGGAGAGGAGGAAAAGGAGCCAGCTTTGCCGACCTGCCGAGCTTGCTCTGTGCTGAACTTTGCCCTGCCGATCGAGAACGAAGGAAGCGAAGAGCGGAGACAGGGTTTGAGTGGGCCGAGGTCAGCGATAAGATGTGTCTCCTCGCATTCGCATTGATCAAGTTTGTTCTTTTAAATGCGACGTTGAATCGATCTTAATGGGCGAGATCGGAGACATACTTTGCATCGCAGAAGCACACCACATGCAATCTATCTCGTCCACCACGTTCTACTTGAAGTCTGCCGATGTCTAAATAATAATACAGCAACATTCATTCTCTTTGTCATATATATACCCGAACGGAGGTTGCCTTGGCCAACAAAAGAGCCTTCACTTGTGACCTCGGCCACGCTTCCCAAGCATCTGCAAACACTGTTTGTCCAAGTCGGCGTGCCATGTTTCTTCGTGCCATTGAGGAAAATACCCATCCGGCATGAGCTCCCCCCACCAATGCAAGAATATCGTCGGCTCCTGTTGTCAGCTGTGTGAATGGCTCGCTCGATCGAAAGAAACCGTTTCAGAAATACGCAGCGTCAAATATCTTGTCGTGGATCATCCTGAACGCTGTCTATCATTAGCCATGGCGGTCGATGGCGAATCTCAACAACACTAACGACAAGTACTAGTCACTACCAGATCCGCCAAAAGGTCACAAGATGTGCATCCTCCGTTTAGATACATCAGATACGGCTTGATCGAGTGTGCCTCAAGGCTATTTTCGCACCAGCGAGACTGCGAAATGACCCAAGGGACTTCCATTACAAAAGGGAGAGCCGACCAACGTTGCAAAACTGGATACGCCTTGAGTTACACGAAATTCTTCCCTTCATCGCTGAGTTTTTCGAGCACGTTGTCGTTCTTGATCAAATATCCTCAAATGATCCCGTCCCAATGGACTATGCCTTCCTTGTGCAATACATCCGCGAATCGCGAACGCTCTGTTCTTTCCTTTCCCCAGCCCAACAGTCGCTTGTCATGTGTCTCCTTGGAAAAATGCAGCTATGCCTTGGCACTACCGACAGCGTCCTTGATACGAGGAACTTACTCCGCAGCAGCAGCCTCTCTAGCTGCACGTTTCTTTGCAGTGCGCTCCTTGTTCATCTTGATCATTCTAAGCACATGAACCTTGTGGTTAATCGCCTCCGTAAGCTTCGGGTAGGGCGCGCAAGCTCGCTGGAGAGCAGCCTTGACATCGTCGCTCATATGCTCGTGGACGTCGTCGTAGGCGAGTGTGGCGACCATGACGGACATGATCTTGTGGCCGGCGGATCCTTCGAGGGCGGCGCCGTAGGTCCTTTGCAACAGCTGGAGTTGTTCTGGAGTCACGAGGTTGTGAGAAAGATATCCTCTGATGTGGCCCTCTATGTGCGACTGCATGGGTTCGATCTGAAGAAAAGAGACGGCTTGGTGGATGTCGATGGCCTCTAAGAGACCTGCGTTGTGAATGGGAATGAAGAGGACCCTGTTGCTGTCGATGGATTTGATCTCTTCGATGACATGCTTGAAAGCTGCAGCGGAAGGCCCGTATAGGGTGAAGCGGTAGATAATATCGGGTGGGGAGTTGAGGATCTTGACGCGGATGGTGCCGCTGTGGGCTTTGATCCGGTCGCCGTCGACGACTGAGACGAGGGTTTCGTTACGCTTCTCGTCACGATGGAAGATCTGGACAGATGACATCCTGCTGCTTGAACAAGAATGGCGACTCTCCTGGCGAAGGAAGAAGGAGGTCGGTTGGCTCCTGGAATGGACCGATAGGGTCGATCGCTCACAGAAGTTGATGGTTGCGCTGCTCTTTCAACGTCTGTGATTGTGTCTCTATCGACTACGGTGTTGAATTGCTTCCAGAGTTGCTCGCAAGAGTGGTGGTGGCGAGGTACGAGATTGATTGGTCGAATGTGGGTGGGTTTGAGGCTTCGATGCCTTACATGCAGCGGGGTGTGTAAGTGAAGTATGGAAAACGTCACATGCCAGGAAAAAAGGTCGACAACTTGTGACTGCATACCGCTCATGACTCCTGCCTGAGCTTGTAAGGACTTTTAAGGAACTTATCGATGAGACACTGCAGCTACCCGCGACATCCAACACAAGTTTGAAAACACAGTCTTTCTCTGAAACAACAACTCCACCACCACGCGATAATCGAACAACAGAGAAACCGACCTCAACTCCCCCACAACCACCATCATGTCTGAGACCGTCGATGTCTTTACGGTGTCTGGCGGCCGCAAGAACTTCGTCGCCATCAACTTGCCGAAAGACAAGTTGGCCGTCTACTCCGACCTGGCAAGGGCGAAGTATTTCCCCGAGTCCGGCGCAACGTGGAAGGCCTCCTCGAAGCGTGTCATCAACTCGAAGCAATTCGAGCTTGGTGAGAACATGCACGAGGAGTACGCCCGCACCATCGTCGCGCTCATCAGGAAGTGCGACAAGGCCGACCCTGCACCCATCACCGTTGATCTTTTTGGCGACAACCTGTCCTTCGAGCAACTCGTCGCCCTGTACAGGCTGATTGGAAATGGGTTCAAGGTCCCGCGCTACATCCACCGCGACTCCGTGCGCACCGCGGTCAGGGACAAAATCTACAACAGCGAGCCATTCACCTTCGAACACTTCAAGCTAGTTGCAGAGCAGCTGGCCTTCGACCGTGGAATTTTCTACAGCAACATGGATCGTGCCGCCTTCCTTGAGCAGAAGGATAGCCTTGATGAGAGTGTCAAGAAGCAGATTACGGCATACTGCCAGTCCCAAGAGGGCATCTGGGACTCCCTACTGGGAGTTGTGGGCGCTGTACAGGAAAAGATCAAGGCAGCGGGCGAGGCCAAACAAGCTCGCATCAAGGCAGAGAAGACCGTCCTCCAGAGAATGCAGGAAAAGTTCAAGGATGATACGACTCAAAGCGAGGGCGGAGAACAGGCCGGAGGCGCCCAAGCAAGTGGTTCAAAGATCACTGGGGCAACCCAAAATGTCATCAAGCCGCACGGGACCCAGGCGAGTGCTCCCAAGTCGAATACTCCCAAGTCGAATGCTCCCAAGTCGAATATTCCCAAGGCGAGTGCTTCCAAGCCCAGTAGCTCCGAAACCGGTGGAAACAATGGGAAGCAGCCAAAAACAAAGAGCGACCCCTTTGTCAAGCGCGACGAGGACTTCCCACCTCTTGGTTGAGTCGTTATCGCCAGAAATGCTTCTGCTCACCTTCATCGATGCATCGAAGAGTACCGTTTAACAGACGACCCTTTGCCCTGAGCCACCCTCCTACCAGACGAAAATGAACTTCCTCTATCGACACGACGCCCAAGCAGTGTCTGCTGCGACCCCTTTCAGCATACTGCTTGACTTACCGCTCCACATCCTTTTCAGCACGGTTTCCTACTCGCTTATCAGGAACACAAGCATTGGGGTTTTTTTTTGGCGTTTCGCAATGCGTTGTTACGAGCTGTGCACTCCGGGCCCGTGCTAAAACTCGTTCATCCAATGCGTCCTGGCGCTGAGGTCCTGGTTCCAAGACAGCCACTGCACTTTGAAGGTCAACATGGCAGCGACAGACGCTTAGGTGGCATCGGACTTTGAATTGGAGACAGGATTTTCCCTTGATTGGAGCTTTTACTTTGTTCTTTCTACAGATCGCTCAGAATGAAATGAACAATGACACAGTGTTGACTCTCTCCACATGTGATTTCGTTTCAAGCTTTGCTACTGTGCCATTCAAGCAACTATTGATGTTTGCGTGATTATTTTGCCTTTACAGCTGGAATTGCACGCTTTGAATGTTGGGATTCGATGACGCTATAAGTTACGGAAGTCCTCCTCCATGCTCTGCAATCGTCCCAACTTTTACTTTCTGTCACACGAAAAACGACGACGTAACTGTCACAAACGCTGTTGACTCAAACATGTGGATAGATTGTTGTTCGATCGTTCAGTGGATGGCGTCATTTTCAAATCAGCAGTGAACGCTCTCTAGTTACAGCGCAATTCTGTAGCCTATTCGAGGTAGTCTTTCACTTCACTTGAAGTTAGCGCGGGGACCGTGCCGCGCGTGATTAAAATGGGTACATGATAAACGCTGTCTTCCGATTGCACTTCTTCTTCGACAATTGACAAACAGTACCCAACCGAGGTTACCTGCGTCCTACTATCCCACGATCAAACAATCATGACAGGCGATACGATCTCGAACAAGGCCCCAAAGGGGAAAGCGACAACGTCCGGTACCCAGGCGCGTCCAGGTACTCTGGATGTCTATTGTGTCAACTCGGACGGTGTCAAGACCTACATTGGCTGGACGCTCGACAAGAAGAAGATCGCTTTCTTCTCCAAGGCTGCTGATCGCCACCTCAACCCAGAGAACTACGCGAAGCGTAACAAGATGAACAACCGCCCGTACCAAGTCAAGAAGCCAGAGATCTCTTCAGAACTCCTGCTTCCTTACGCCGACAAGCTCGCCGCTGAGATCATCCTCAAGTGGATCAACGACAACAACATCACGAACCCCAAGCGCTTCGAACTGACGTTTGACCTCGTTGGCGAAAACAAACCACAATTCACGTTCGCCCTTGACCTTCATCGCGCAGGGCACGCCTTCGATCTGAAGCCTCAGCCGCGTGGCCAGGTTCTTCGTGACGATATCTTCTATTGGATCCACAAACGTGATGAGAACCATGAGATCACCTTCGACGACTTCAAGGATTGCATGGAGAAGGCGCAGTTTGACGGTGCTGTTATCAGCAAGATGATGAATAAGGTGATGTGGCTATCCATCACGGAGAGGATCTCCAAGGAGACACTCGACGAGATCAAGGAGTACTGCCGTCAGACGAACAGGTACGAGTCGATGAAGGCCATGGGCGAGGAGATTATCAAGAAGCTCAAGAACAGCGGTGCAGCCCGTAAAGGTCGCCAGGCGGAGTCTGGACGGTGAGAAAGGCGGAGCGGTGGACACTTTGGACAATCAATTTCTCGGTTGACTGAGTTGGCTTACGTTGAAGGAACCACATGCGTTGGAAAACACGAAATTGGGGTTGGTGGCATTGAACATAAGCGGTGTAAGGAGGTCTTGAGGTTGGAATCGGTGTGACATGAACCAAAACCATCCCTTTCTCATGTTGATGCCGTAGAAGATTAAAAAAATCAACATCCACAATCATCCTCTGCATGTTTCTCAGTCCCTCGGCGACCTTCGTACATCATGTTTCCATATTATCAATCTACTCAGGCAAATCGCGACCTAATAACGTTGCCATGTCTACCGCAAAGCCATGTTATGCGAGATACCTGTTGGTAAGTGACTTTGGCAGCGCAGACCCTCTTTCCCTCACAAAGTCACAAGGATCGTCTCGACCGCTAGCAGAGTTAGTGCCACGGCAGCTGTGAATGCACCAGGACCGAAGTGACTGACCGAGTTGCTACGGCCAGAGAAGTTTGTGATTCTAATTCACTTCTATTCACGTAAGTCGCTGCTACCTGGGAATATGAGTCACAGGTCTGGTGACGTGCTAGTTCTCGACCTGATTGCTTTCACTCATCACAACCCCTCAGCACCAATATTTGAACCAAATTCTCAACGCCTACCGCTTTCCAACGTTCCACCCGATACTATTCCCTTCCCTCTGCACTGTTCCTTCCAAACCTGTCCGCACCGCCAAGATGGACATCACCAAGCTCACCAATCTTGTGCAGAGCATGAAGACCGATGCCGCGGCACAGGCTGGACAACAACCCTCCTTCAAAAGGGCCCCGACTGGCCCGGCATCAGCCGGCACCGCGCACGTATACTACCGATCCGGTGATGAGAGAGTCTACCTGGGTACGATCGACAACAAAGCCAAACTGGTCTTCTTCTCCCGCACCGCCAGCGACCAGCTGATCAAAGCTGATTTCGACGCCAACAAGATCGTGTACGTGAGCAAAGTCCGTAGTATTACCGTCAACAAGGTCGATGATGCAGCCGGGCGCATCGTCTTCAACTGGATCAACACCAACAACATGCATAACCCTCAGCCCCTCACATTCGCTCATCTCGGCAAGAACAACCAGTTCTTGGACGGCTGCAAACTTCACCATGCTTCTCACCAGTTCCACTTGATCCGCGAGCTCCGTGGCGAGGACATCCGTGAACGCATCTTCTGGTATCTCCGCAGCTCCAGAAAGGTCAAGTTTGAGGACTTCCAGATTGTCTTTGAGTGGCTTAGTTTCGACACCGGGCTCATCATGGAGATGAAGCGCAAGGTCGCCTATCACACGATCAAAGGGTGGATTCCGGAAGAAGTGCGTGGCAAGTTGATGAAGTGGTGCGTCGAGTCCGACGCCACCAAGGGGACGACTTTGGTGCAGCAGATGGCCGACGTGGAGACTCAGGTGCGAGCGGAGATGGATGCTGCTGCAGAGAGACGTGAGCAGGAGGAAGCCACCGCGACCAAGGCTGATGAGAACCTCGTCTTTGTTCACAAGAGCGTTGCAGGCAAGGAGAAGAAGCTCCCTGTTGCTGAGAAGGGCATGTCACAAAGTGGACCGAAGGCTGGCGAGGGGAACTCTGTCTCAGAGGAGACTGACAAAGGCAAGACTGCGGACGATGTCGAGACAGTGGAGAGCATTCAAGGCCCGCTCAAGCTCTCGTACGCCAAGGTCCTGCGAGGCTGAAACACCAGCTTGGAGTGACCTGATGGCGTTGGGGATGTTGAATGGAGTCTAGAAGCTAGTGTGATGACAGGGATTGAGGCATGATGAACAGTGGTGTAGGAACCTTCAATAATTGACGGGTCTTGGAGTTTTGCTCAATGGGTTATATTAGATTATGGCGTTCTGGCAGATGAATCAGCTCTATGATGCACAATTGTTTTTTCTCATTCAGACAGCCATTCAATCAAACTTTACTACGATGTTGTTTTGTATCGTTCTGCTCTCAAGTCTGAAACCGCCCGGTGAGTCGATCATGAGGATCATGACAAGGAACACGCTTTGTTACAGCTGACAACAGTAAAAGTTGCTGATGATGCAAACCAGCCATGGCCTGAATGACCAGGATTTGGCACGGGGGTCTGTATTTTTACAGGGGTGATTATTGGGTGCAACGGTGGGAGGAATGATGAATAACGAGAATAAGTAAGGCCGACTACTGATAGTAGCGGGTGATTTTAGTGGGATTATTGCGTCAAGATGCATTGTGTGAATCGATTGCAACAGGTACTAAGTAAATATGATACAACCATGCATTAGTCGCAAGAAGACACTTCAAATCCGCATGAGGACTCGCAGTCAATTTGTGGCAACAAGATGCCAAAAGCAAGAACACGAACGCAGATGCAGTGATCCGAAAGCGAATGCAAAAACAAAAACGCAAACAAAAACGCAAACAAAAACGCAAATAAAAACGCAGATCAGCAGATGAGGTCGGAGGTGTGAGGGGAATGGATCGAGGACTCTCATCATCGTCCCCAAGAAGGCGCTTAGTCGTCCAACAGCGCAAGGAGCTTCTGAGCAGCAGTCCTCATAGCAACAACTTCTACCCTCTTGGAAATGCTGTCGTCGAGGACACCTTCGACGCCCGTCCTGAGGTTCATGCGGTCCGGGTGGAATCTCGGCGCCTCGGTACGGCTGAGCCACTTCTTGAGGCTTGAGATGTTGTTAGAGGTACCGCGAGTGTTGATGTCAACGCCCAAAGAGTCGCTTTTGCCCCTCAGAGAAGCGGGAATGCCAAACCCGGCAAGGTAGATGAGCTGCACATTGGCGACGAAGATCTCCTCGTTGCTCCAGTTGCCGCCACGGCAAGGGAAGGCAGAAAAGTCGAGCTTGAAGAGATCATGAGTAGATGCGGGTAGTGGGTACTTCTTGTCAGTGCGACCAAGCTTGCTCCATTTCGCCTCATACGCATCGAACAAGGATTTGAGTTGATCGATGTGCATCTTTGGTCCGTCAGAGCGCGCGGAACGAACTGATTCGAAGCGAGAGGTGCCGGTCGTCGAGCGCCCATCCGTTTTGGAAGTCGACCTGTGGCTGGAACCTTGGCTGGTAGAGTGGTGGTTGGAGGTAGCGTGAGTAGAGCGGCCATATGGGTTGGAAGTTGAGCGGTGACTGGAAGAACCGTGGCCCGTAGAGTGGTGGCCGGAGGTAGCGTGAGTAGAGCGGCCATCAGTTCGCGATGAAGGTCTGACAGTATCTCTCGAGCTGCTATCGTAGCGGCTGCTTTGAGCGCGTGAGTGGGAAGGAGAAGACTTGGTGCTGTGGCTTTCGGTGGGACGATCGTGCTTACGAGTGGAGTTTGAGCGTGATGTACTGCTGCTCGACTTCTCACCCGGGATGAAGTAGTGGTCGCGCTCAGAAGCGCGATCAGTAGCACGAGCGGTACGACTGCCACTGTGGCTGTCATAGCTGCTACTCGCAGCGGCTGAAGTACGAGAGTAAGACGAGGCCTTCGGTGTAGACTGCCCACTCCTGTACTCGGAACCATGGCGTGGGGAACTCGAAGCACCTGAGTGGTACTTAGATGTGGTATCCTGCTCGCTGCGCCTAGTGTGAGTCGAATCATAGTCAGCAGTATATGTATGTCGCGAATTAGAAGGCGCAGTTGACTGACTACGAGAACTTGTGCCGCGATCACCTCCTAGTGCCGATTTCAGACGAGATCCGAAGGAAGTGGCACCGCTACGCGAGCGGCCGCGAGAGGTTGAGCTCTCCTCACTGCCGAAGATCGAGCCAGAGGGTGCGTGAGAGTGTTGTCGGCGAGAAGGGGTAGAAACGGAGCGACCAAGACGCGATGAAACCATCTGTGCTACCGATCCATCGGGGTCGTCCAAGATGACGCCAACGATTTCATGGGAACGGTGCCTAATCGGAGACGGGGACCTGGAGCGGTAGACGAACCTAGTGGGCGAAGGCAGGCGAGGGCGTGTGGTAGAGGAAGACGGCGGCTGGTAGTGATAGTGAAACGAAGTTGGGGGAGATTCAGGAGACTCGAGGGCGACTAGGTAATCGCCAGAGCCAATGTGACGCGAAGAGCTTCCTTCTCCTGTACCGTAACGCACCTCCTGGACTACCGTGTGCTCGATCTCGATAGCTGGAGAAGTGTCAGTCTCGCCCCGACGATACCTGAAGGTAGCGCCGTTAAGGAGAGAGAAGTCCGGCATTGTTAGAGAAGAGGTGAGAGATTGAGAAGACGTTGTCCTTGAAGTTCTGACAATTGGGCTCTGACCAGTCAGTAGCCTTGTCAAGCCCTCAAGAGGTTTTTGCGTGCTCCGTCTTCTCAAATTTGGGCGTGTGTTGGCGATTAAGTATGGTATAATCGAATTGCTGAAAGAAGGCCGCCGATTGACAACAAGCCATTATCTTCCATGGTAGGAGACAAAGAAGAGTCAAAGGTTGCATCGCATGGTTCTTTATTGTGAAGCTCATTTGTGAATCTGACAAAGCGCTGCCTGTAGCCAGAGCTACGACGCTTATCCCTCACTACCTGCGAGCAGTAAATCATTCGCAAGACCGTTGTCTTCGATGAAGTCATGCAGCTGATGTTGTCATTTGGGGATGAAGGGTGCCAGTCAATTTCGTCACGAAGGAAAGGCTCTGATTGCTGCGTGGAGAATGCATGAGAGACGTGGGAATGCATGGAGCGCCTGCATGAATTTGATATCCGACCTATTACAAGCCGTGAGCCAACTCGTACGAACCACTATATCCTTTGGCAGAGAAGAATTTCGGAAACAGTAGTTAACCTCCCACTTTGTCCTTGATGTCGACTCCTGTGCTTTGGTCATCCATTTTAAATACCACCTTCGTGACCTTCCTTTGTTCGAAATCAGCATACGCCTTCGGCGCCTCTTCCAGCGACATTGTCTTGCCGCAGAGGAACGCCACCTTCTTTTGCTCCTTCACCAACACATCCAGCGCCTCTTCGAAAATTGATCGCACCGGACAGCGTCCAAAGGCCATGCTGACATTCTTGCCGTACATCATTAGACCATTCATGTTGATCATCTCGGTATGCACGCCAATGGAGGAGATCTGACCCCAAGGCCGGATCATGTCAAATGCCAGCTGGAAAGCGTCCGCATGGCCGACGACTTCCATGACAACGTCTGCTCCTCGGCCATCGGAAGCAGCCTTGATCTTTGCAACCGGATCATCGTTGAGATGGATGGGTATGGCGCCAATCCGCTCAGCTTCTGCGAGGCGCTCCGGGACTGAATCAACGACGTACACTTTGTCGACCATTGTCAAAGCCGCGGTGATTGCGCAGATACCAACGGGACCACAGCCGACGCAGACAACTGTGAACTCTTTCCTGTCTCGTTCGTTCAAATTCTTCAGATAACGCGAGGCTGCGAAATATCCGGTGGGAAAGATGTCGGCCATCAGGACTAGCATCTCCTCGGGGATGTTCTTGGGCGTCAGAACAAAGGTTGAGTCGGCCAGCGGGCAGCGCACATATTCAGCTTGGCCTCCATCTATGGTGTTGGCTGGTGCGGAGTTGCCAAATAGCTCGCCTTTGCTCAGTTGGCTTAGCACGCTGACATATGCAGGAAGAGAACTGACCTTTGGAGCAGCGAGACGCCTGACCGCGCACGCAGTAGAAGCACTCTCCACATGCCGTGTAGAAAGGTACCACTACCTGTCGAAGGTGTCAATTGCTGAGCAATGCATCGTTGTCGCAACCCAGTTCATTGCCTTTCTTGTTCTTTGCCGCCCAACCAGCCATTCATCTCTTACATACCTTGTCGCCAATGTTGAACTTCTTTACCGCATCGCCCTTCTCTACGATCTCGCCAACGAATTCATGTCCGCAAATGAAGTCGGGCGGGCACTTGAGGTGGCCTCGGTAAAAGTGCAGGTCGCTGCCGCAGAGGGCCGTGGAGGACACCTGGAGAATCGCATCCGTCGGTTTCTGGATGACAGGGATGGGTCGGTCTTCGACGGCGACCTGTTGATTTGTTACATCTCCTGCTTTTTCTTTCTATCACTCGCGTGGGAAGAAGTGAAGTACCTCGTAATCGCCCTTAAGCACCACTGCGCGCATTGTCTTTGCAGCCATGTTGAACTTCGGGCCTTGATAGTCTGACTAGGGGCTCTTTGTCTGGCTTTAGGGAACAAAGAAATACCAAGCGACATCTCATCGCCGTCTTCCGGTCGTCCAGGTATATGTAGATCTATTGATCAATACCCCGCACTGCTGCATGGGGCCGCGGCAGGCGATCGCGGGGTTCGATTTTATGTCCGACCAATGGCATTGCCTACCGTTCAATTTCGGAGATGGTTCACGGAAGACCGAAGATAACTATTAGACTATTACCAAAACAGTAATGAGGCAATGGGTAAGTGGTGACGGTTTTGTAAAAAGAAAGGAAAGCGTGAGCTTGAAGTTAGTTTCAGTTTTGGCGACTCGAGATTCACGGTGGGGCTCTGACGCCACGGATAGGGTCAGAATAATATCTAAGAGGTAGGACCTTTGAGAGATTTTGATAAACACGATTGTCTGTAATAGATCGCGCTATTTCTACAAGGTCGGTACGGGTCATTATGCAAAGGCCCAACGTTTTGTTTTGGTGGGCAAGTCTATTTTCATTCTTCCGACCTGGAAACTCTTCGAAACTTTGTCCATTCAAAACGTATTGTGACATTGCAGGCAACATTCGGAGCAATTGGCCGCATGGAAGAAAAGAGCGAGAAAGTGGACTCCAAGTATCCTAATCATGATGGTCTCCAGAACCTGTGATCATGCAAAAGCTCCACCAGCCTGGTGTAATCCAACATCTGAGAAGCCAATTTCCACCTCCCTAACTCATGGTTGAGGTTCCGGGCCTTCTTGAGAATCACATCCGCCTTGCTTTCTTACGACATCTTACTGCTTCCGCTGCTTCATAATCCTTCGCAATGCCATGAAGCGTCTCCTGGACATCTTGGTGAAGCTTGTGTTGCTGCTCTTCTTCGGGTTCGTCCTCTTCACGTTCACCTTTCTCGCGTCCATCTTCCTCAGGTTCTTTCTCCTCAGGTGCTTCTTCCTCAGATTGTTCTTGCTCTGGTAGCGCTTCACTTCCTTCTTCTTGCTCTGGTAGCTCTTTCTCACCCTCCTCCCGCTCTGGTAGCTCTTCACCTCCTTTCGATGTCCCCTCGCGCGCTTCAGCTTCTGCTGTAAGCCCTTGGGCCTTGAGGAAATTGACAACGAGCCATCCCATTTCGAGAGCGCCCAACTTTTGGAGCAAGGTCTTGGTGTCGAACCATTTTTGATCAGCAAGCATTGGCATTACTTCGAAAGCCACGCTGAATGCAAGCTGGAGGCGAGGGAGACTCTTCCAATCAGATAGGTGCTCGCACAATATTGCTGTGATATTTGCGTATGATTGGTGCGGCAACCCACCGTTCTTGTTGCTGTCCCAGTCCCGCTTCAGATTTGCCCCATCGAACATGAGGACAAAGTCGGCTTCTTCAAGAAGCCATTCAAGCTGGTCGAGACCAATTCGAGACGTTGGATTGCGCTGCAGGTTTTCTTCTGTGGCCGAAAAGATGTCGACCAGCATGGCGTGCAGTTCTCGAAACTGTTGCGGCTCCTTTTCACTCAAGCCCGTCCGCAAGATCAAGGCGTCGTCCTGAACTGTTCCGATTTGCAGCTTTTTGACGACTGGTTCCAGAATGCTCAACCCGTCGAGGATGCGGGGAGTCATATCTCCCTCCATGGCGCAGAACCTCATGAAGAGATTTGTGGACCAGCGAACAAAGGAAGCGCCATCACCCAGCTGCAATCGATTGGAAATGCTGCGCAGCGTGAGACTGTTCAATGCGAGCAAGTCCGGACGAGAAACAATCGTTCGAAGCTCTTGAAGACCGAGCTCTGTGGGGTTGGGGGACTCCTTAGAATCTTCCTGGCGGATTACATTGTCCAGCATATGGAATTCGCGAAGCGCAATAAAGGTTTTGTGGAGCTTCTGTAGAGTATGTTAGCTTCTACTTGCCACAATGGAACATATGTAAAGAAACTGACAATCATTGGTTCTTCGAACCATGCGTCGCGCAAGATAGGCCACTTCCGGAGCGGCCGCCCTTTCTTCATAATGATGTTATGCTCCATGGTGAGTCTTTTGTCGATTTTGTGAAGGCGATGAAAGAGCGCAAACGTCAGCAGAAAAGTAAGCAGAGTGGCGGGTTACGGCTTGGCCTCTGAGTGGACCAAAAGTGAATGGCCTTAGATTCCCAAGCCTATTCTAATGGATTTCTGCCTTCCTAATCCTCTGACGCCTAGGAAAGATAATCGAGATCCCCGGAGATGCTGCAATCCATTCTCACCCTCTCAATGGTAGAGACTAGCCGTTCTCTGTTCATGAAGACTGATACATGCCTCGAATGTTCTGAGATCTCTCCACTTCTTGACCGCCATCTCGAGGGTCTAATCTTGAATTGAGATTGACAAGCTTGCTGATAGGAAAGCAGAGAATGTGTACCGGCTGTAAGGACCTCTCACTACTATTGTATCAATGTATTGTCTTCATACTTGCCGACAGATGCTTTCTCTGCGCTTGGAGAGCTCTCGGTGATTGAAAGCGAACCCCGAGGTCATATACTTGGGACTTCATTCTATGCTGGCAGAGCATTGCACCAACCTGATGTCACAGAGCCACGCCTGGAGACTTGAAGTTGTCTGTATAACAAAGTATAAGTCTTACCGATGCCTATGAATTATACTTCGAGAGCACAAGCAAACACGCCACTGGTACGGAGAAGCTCCAGATGCTAAAAGCTCAAGTTTTATTTGAGAAAAAGAGTGAGCGGGCGAGAAGGCCACAACGTTGACATCAACTGTACGTAGAAACAATCTCATTCGGTTCCATCAAGATCGGAAAGGTCCTTGCCATACTTTCCAACAGATTCAACCTTTTGGAATCCTCGAGTCGCAATCCAGTAGTGTAGACCTCTCGTCCCAGCTGGTTGGGAGAAGGCGATCGGAGTATGTCCCTTGCATCAAGAAGCGTCGCACGACGACGTGCTTCAACGTCGGCCAGGAACTTGCTTGCCAGTGGCTTCATACCATGTTTCGTGAGGATGGCTACCAGCTCTTTGGTGGGAATCCGAGCGAACACGTCGCCTTGCAGATGGATCAAGACGGGAACAATCGTTCCCAGAGCGAACAAAGTCCATGTCGTGCTTCTTTTGTTCTTCAGTTGCGTAATGATTCTAATCACGGCCCGAAGGAACTGAAGTTGCTTGGGATCGTCTTCCCGGTGACTTTGCTCGTACTGTTGACGGATGGTGAGAGCTTCTTGAGTTTGGTCGACAGACAAGAAGAAGTCAACTTCGTCTGCTATGCTGAGCAGCTCGATAGATCCGGTGTGGTCGTCGTAGATAGCGAGGTGATTTTGAACGAGAGTGAAGCATTGGTCCAACATCAAGAGCAGCTTACAGAGCTCTTGCGCCTCGGTGAGCTGAAGACCTTGCTCAAGAATTCGCTCGTCAGCCTCGACAGTGGCATTTTGTAAGGCAAGGGCTCGCTGTTGTAGATGTTTCATTCCCCATTCGCCCCATTCTTGCGCTGGAATCGTCTCATTGTTCTTCTTGCCAAAATCAACGTAGAGATCGGTTGCCCAGCGGACGAAGTCGAAGGCGCTGGCTTGGTTGTCGATGTTTGCAAGCCTTTGGAACAGGGAGGACGGTTCCAGCTCGTACTGCTCTCTCAAGTCTTCTCGGTTGAGCAAGGCAGTGAGCTCGGAGAGACCAAACATGCCGCTCTCAAAGGTGTTCCAGTCCAAGCTCCTGTCCAACTGGTGGTTGGACGCGTGAAGCTCGCGCAGTGTTGTCATCATCATAAGAAGTTGCTACCAAGCCGTCAGTGTCCAAAGCAAGGAAGTATACTAGGGACTACTCACGCGGTCAACGGAAAGCCACGCGAGTCCGCGAAGAACGGGAGAATTGCGAATGCGTTGATCCATAATTGAACGGCGTTGTAGGATTGTTCAGTAAGTCAAGGGAACATCAATGTATAGGTGTTGTAGGCACGAAACACGAGGGGAAAGCAGGCAGCTCGAGAATTTTGACAATGCGATTAGCGGGGCTGGATAAGTGATGAAAGACATTCACTTCTCAGACCTAAGTGAACACACTTCGACACAACGCGTGACGCAACACCTCAAAGAAAATTTACAAAACGCTTGTCATTGCCTTTCATGCCATCCACGACCACACAGTTCCACGCTCTCATGAACCGCTCCGATATCAGCTTCAGATCAGCCGTCGTCAAGATGGCCAGAACAAAGAAGTACGTGAGGGTTGGTATGCGCCGAACCAAACAAGGCGAGGACAGCCAAAACAGCTCTCAAAATCACGCTCGCAAGAACGAGGGCGGTCCCAAGCCCGGGCAGGAGGTGATATCCATCAAATCAGACTCGAGCGAAGATGCCAAAGGTCGGAAGCACGTAAGTCAACTTCAGGGCGTTGATTATCCGTCTCAAGATGATGCTGACAGAGAACCAAGAGCCCACGCAAGCAACTTGGCAAGAAAGCCCATGCAGCTATCGTTACCACCGAGAAGAATGGTGAAGGCCGCAAGACAAAGAAGACCCGCACTGCCAGACGCGCTCAGACGTATTTGAGATCGGCTCAGCGTACCACAGCCCAAGACCCAACACGCGAGGCTCAGGAGGAGTTTGAGATCACATTCGGGGCCACCAACGCGTCGCAATTTGACCAGCGTATCAAGCGTTGGGTTGACGGCGTAGCGGAGAGTAAGCGCACGCGAAGTGCTGTGGGTCAGATCCGTGGATCTGGAGGCCCAAAAGACATCGGAAACTGCTATGTTGAACAGGGATGCCACGAAGACGACGAAGGAGGGGCTGGTAAAGAGGCTGAAGGTGATGAAGATCGGGATGGCAATGCATCTGCTGAAGAGGGAAGCTCGAAAGATGAACAGAAGGCCGGAGATGCAGCAGAGCGCGAGGATGACGATGATGCCGACGAAGATGAAGACATGAACGACGAGGGAGGTGATGACACCGGGGACGATGACTATGTTGAGGAGGAAGGCGAGGAGGATGACGAGGAGCAAGAAGACGAACACGGAGAAGACATGGAGGACGACAGTGGTTCAGACGAGCGAATGGCCGACGCTCAGAACGCACACGACCACCAGAGACCATACCAAATCGACGCCAGCTCTTCTGCCTCCGGCGACATGATCGAACGCCACCACCTCACATCGCGCACCCACTACCTCGATAGAGTTGAGCAGGGGAACACCAATCCAGCCCGAGAGGGTTTCCGTCGTCGCATGGAGGAGCAGGGTAGGCATTTGAATGCTTATCACTGGCCTAATCCGGTCTACTACTCGGCTGACGTGAGTCTCTGAACACCCCTTTCTCTAGAGCATTGACTTACGGTTCGTAGGACGAGCAAGACGAGAACAGTCAGGAGGACCAAGATGCCGAGGGAGAGACTGGACAAAGCCCCGAGGATGATGAGTAAGACGGTGTCTTCTAGCATGCGAAGGAGTGTAGTTAGAGGAGAGAATGGATGAACGATGGGCGAAAGAATACCGAACAAATGATTGGATTGAGGACAAAGAAAATACCCCTTGGCTTAGGCTATCTTTCTCCTGAAGTGTCACTTGCCCTGAGATCCAATCTTTCGCAAGGGTACAAAGGTCAGAGGAAAACTTCAAGATCCACGATTGCGGCAGAGAAAAAGTGTCAGTGTAGTTGCCTAGATTCTTGAAAAATTGCTCTTTGTCTTATCAATGTTCTAAGTTTCTTCCTTGCCGCTTTATGAGCCTCGGTAACCGCGGGAGCCCTGCACGGCCTGTACGCTGTATTATCATAACAAATCGACGTGATGCCAATCGTTAAGACAATTTTCTCCTCGCTCAAGCTATTTTCAAAGTATATCACATAGTATTTGCACCTTTAAGCTCAATATTGGCAGACAAGCCGGTCTTTCGAAGCGAAAGTGAAGTCGGTCTGCTCGCTTCTTACACAGCAACACCCGAGCGAAAGCCGAGCATGCTCCTCATGACCTGCTGGTCACAGCCAAGTCCCGAGCATCTAGGTATGAATAGTGACAAAGACTTGAAGAACATACACTCCGGGCTTTGGTCTCCATCGGTATCAGCAACCATGTATCAAAGCAGCGATTTTGAGCTGAAACTTTCCCTCGAGCGCAGGTGGTTTTAAGTACTGACAAACCATCCGCCTTTGTAACGTTAGTACGAACATAGCCTCCAAGGCTATATGACGAGCTGGAGATCTTGATCCATTCTCGGTGCTCCATCAGCAATTGACCTCGTCACCTATACCTTCCAGAAAGGCAGGCTATTAGGCGTACGTTACTTAGCCTCTTCGGGAACCTCCAGAGTCCCGATGTGACAGCAACACCTACCCGTTGACTCATCCCTTCACAAGTGTTCTCAACACTCCTTCGTCTTATTCTGGACGTATACTCACGGCACATCTCACGCACGCTGCAAGAGCCTCGGTGCCTACTACCACGCCAACTCCCATCGATCGCTCCTAGAGCGCTCGGCGGCGGCCGTCTGCGAATCCATCAATGAGCAGAGCCACGCTTTCCCAGCAAGAGAGGATCGAAACAACCATCATGTTCTATCAACGACCGAGATGTTCTCAAAGATCAAAATCCAAGCATGTGTGCCAAAGGCGTCCACAATGAAGCAAGGTTTAGCTTCGACAGTCGCCAATGGAAACCACACATCCCTCGAAACTCCATCTCACCACTCTGTCCCACCCTTTTACAAGCACTGCGCCCAGACGCAGAGATAAAAGCGACCAACCGGATCAGAACCTATCAAAAGGCGACGACTGCCGGACAACAGGAGATCCATGAACCGCATACAAGTCAGCCCCCAGAGATGATTTCGAGGAGAGCAAACCGGCCCAAGAACAACAACACGGACAACAAGACAAGCCGTTGTCAACAACAAGTGCATACCTACAAAAGCCGAAGGGTGCGGCGAGCGCAGAAGACGAAGGCATCCTGATCGCCACAACATCGACCTGAGTCTACCGCGCACAAAGTCTACTTGGCCAGCACGCGTTTCATGTGAAGGGTCTGCGAGCCAAAGCAGGAGGAAAGAGATCAAGACGCCCTGGCGAGAGACGGCAGCCGGTGCTGAACGTCCACGACGGCCGACCCCTCGTCCGAAATGCCAGGAGCCGAAATCTGTCACACCTATCGCCAAAAAAAGGTGCCGCCATTCCATGAACAGCAACGAACAACCTCAACGCTAATAGCATCGCAGCGCGCAAACCGGACGAAGACAAGAAACCTCCTAACAAAGAGCCACAAGACAGGCACAATCACCATCAACAACTCGCAAACAGCAGCCTCACGGGCTTTGCTCAGCATCAAGGTCCAACGGGAGATGAAGACAGACAGTCACCTACACTCAACGATCGGAGGAAGATCTCATGCTACTGGCAGACCCTACCGGCAAGCGCTGCGCGAAGGTTGGCAGAGGCTATGCACAGTCCTTGGCCGGAACGGGAGGAGCAAGAGAGTGCGCACAAGTCCTGGTGGTGTAAGGAGTAGCAGCGACAGGAGGAGGAAACGCAGCAGAGTAGCAGGGACTTCAGTCGGGATTACACATCGTGAGCGAAACAAAGAAGCATGAGTCAAGAAGTTGAGTCAAGAAGTCAAGTCAAGATCGAAGTCTAATACAAGCAAATGAAGAATAACTCCATCTAGAGAAGAAGATTAAGAATGGAAAAAAGGTAAAAGAAATAATCCGTAACGAGAGTGGGTATCAGGCATGCCATGTGCCATGCCGTAAAAGAAATCATTTTCCTTTCGTGAGCCATGCAATAACCCCCAAAGGAAAGAAAATTAGGAATTCGTCAATCTAAAATCCTGATGTCTTCGATTACAACCGTAGCATTGCTTCACTTCTTACAAGAGAAGAGCAGCGCCGAGAACACCCATGGCGCCAACGACGGAGCCAGCCATGGCGGTGGGCATGGCGGCGGCGCCCTCAGAAGCGCCGCTGGCGGAAGCAGAGTCGCCGGTTGAGGAAGCGTCCTGGGTGGCGGCGGCGACGCGAATGCCGTAGTCGGTCGTGGTTTGCACACCGGTGCTGGAGCCGGTTGTGATGGTGGTGGTGACGACGGAAGAAGCGGTAGTCTCAGCCGAGCAGCCACTCCATGTAGTCCAGGGAGCGTCAGAGCCCCAGGGACCGCTGGTCCAGCCAGACCAAGTGCTGGGAGGGCAAGCGCTGCCGCCCCACCAGCTGGTCCAGGGACCTTCGGTCCATGCGCCGGAGGACTTGTCGCTCCATGGGCCCCAACCGTTACCTGGGCCGCCTTGGCCGAAGGGACCAACACCGTTGCCGCCGTGCCAGCCGCCAGGGCCACGGCCGTCAGAGTTGTTGCCATTGGGGCCCCAGCCGCCGAAGGGGCCGGGTGCGCCGGTAGTCTGAGTTTGCCAGCTGCTGACAGCAGAAGCCCAGGCAGAGTTGGAAGTCCAGGCTGAGGGCCAGGCGGAGCCTCCTGTGAGGTTTGTTAGCAAGTGTCAAGAATGAACATTCCCACGTGCTTCGCGAGCAAGGCAGCAAGCAGTGACAGAAAGATCGAAGACCGCATGACCGCAATGGACAAGGTGGCAAGTAGAGTTCAAGAGAAAACCACACTGGAGAACCGACCTGGACCGCCAAAGGGAAAAGCACCACCACCGAGAGCAGTAACAGGTACGCCATTCGCGCTCGCCCAAGACGTCCAGTCTGATTTCGCAGCAGAAGACCAAGAACTCCATGCGGCGGAATCGGTCACAGTAGGAGTGGGATGCGCGCTCGTCCAGCTTTGCCATTGCAATGATTTGGAGGTCCAATCGCCCTGTTTTCCACCCCGTGGACCGCCGAGGGAACCGGAGAATGGGAGAGGCTTACCACTTGTAGCGCTGAAAGTTGCTTGCGGGGATGCAGTCGGGGTCTGGCCGGCGTTGACGCAAGCCTGAGCGATCACTTGGTAGACGGCTTCCTTGTCGGAGTCGTCGCAGTCGGAGTCGGCGACGCGGCTGTTCAAGTCGTTGAGAGCATCGCCAGTGCAGAAGGAAGACCAGTCATTGTTGCCGTCTTTGCTCATGTCGCCCCAGATGTCGGAGACGCATGAGGGAGCGCCAGACCAGGCACCGCCGCCGTTGCCACCAGGGCCACGGTTTGAGTCGTCGCCATTGGGACCGCCGTGGTTGCCACCACCGAATTGAGGAGAGGCGGCGGCGAGTGCCAGAAGGGAAGAGGCGGCGATTGCGTGCTTCATTGTGAGAATGGTCTTGGGGGAGAGATGGTGAAGTGAAAGATGTGCCACCAGGGTTGAATGGTATGCAAGACGGAAGTGATTGATGGATGTGCTACCGGGATGGAGAAGCAAGAGCAAGAGATGGGTGAGGGATAAGAGGAAGTCAAGGACGAAGACAGCGGAAGAGAGACAACTGATATAAGTGAAGGAAATGCAAGAGGTTGACAGGCGCGCCTACCGTACCGCGATGCACGAAGGGTGCAGGTAGCGTCAGCTCCGGAGTATGCAGGTATGCAGGTCGGAGAATACGCGCGGCTGGGATGTTGAGGGAGACGTCATGTGCTGAGGAGGATTTTTGGGAGAGGAGAGCCTTCAAGGATACCTACCTTACCTACCGAAAGGGTTTCGGCAGACGGGTGGATGAGTGAGATCAGACAGAGAAAGTCCGCGGCGGTAAGGCGGAGAGGCGGAGAGAGGACTGACCAGAAGGCAGACATGGGCGGCCATGCGATTGACGAATGCAGTCTGCCTTTCGGCCACATCCGTCCACCGCGCGGGTAAGCAAGTCATTTGCTGTGCTTGGCTGGGATGATGAGTGATGTAGATTGGGCGAGGCTGGCGTGGCTGGGCGGAGAGAGACACAGCAGAAACAGCAAGGAAGAGAGGTAAGACAGCACGAGGGTTTGCGTGGCCGGGGCGCAGGTACGGCGAATGGAAGTCTTTCTCTGACTGCAGGCCGAATGCGCGTGGTGAATGGCCAAAAATGGCAACAGCAATAAGATGACGATGATGTTGGTTGGATGATGTTGGAGAGGCGGAAGTGGGTGGTGGTGGTGGTGGTGGTGGAAGTGAGAGATGAGTGATGTGTGATGAGTGTTCGGGGAATTGAGGATGGAGAGCCGACGAGGGTGCGTGATGCGAGGAAAGAAGCATTTGCTTGGCAGTGGGGAAGAAGCGGAGATACGCCAGTCACGTGATTCTGACTGGTTGTCTGTCGTGGCAGTACTGTTGAAGGCATTATTGCGCATACAGTAGAGAACACCAATGATGGCTGTGTGCCTCCATGTCACCACCTCCCTTTCACATAATCACAATACCTATCAATGTAACAGATCAACACCAATCCCCCTCCGCGCCAAGCAAACAGCCGCGTATGCTCAGCTCGCGCGGCTGTCAGCAAGACGCAGAGAAGAACAGAGCCAGCTGCAAGTAATAATCAGGCTTCGCGAGGCAGATCCAACAACCATCACGAACTATACACCCAAACCATATACACAACACACTTCCTCCAACGCCGCGGCGCTTGCGTGGCCAGCCGCGTCTGCTCAGCCCGATGGACTAATCTTCTTGCTGTGCTGTGCTGTGCTGTGCTGTGTTCGTCCAGCGCATTAGACAAGTGATGTGATGAGTAGGCTGCACGGTATCATGTATGCAACGTTGTATTATGTACTCCACAGCCCGATGCTAGGCGAGGCGAGGCAATGCAAGACCTGTCAAAGAGGACATTGACAAAGCAGCTGGGATGTCTCATTGTACTGAATTCAAGCGGTGTATTTGACACTTCTCCAAGTCGACAGCAGAGCCTCATCCTTCAGGTGCTATTTTTGTAGGCACCATATCATCATTGAAGAAACCAACATGAAAGTACAGTACTCGCAACATCATCAGTCGACTCTCACATCAGACAGAAACCAACTCCAGCCTCAGCCTTGCCCTTTGCCCTTGATGGTTTGCCCGAAAAGGAAACCCCGGCGTTCATCGGTGGTCGGTCTCCGAAACATCCGACCACCGACTTTTCCCACTTGCGAGAGACCCTTTCTTTTACGGCTTCGTTCTCCGAGTTGAAGAGAACTCGATGTCGATTGTGAACATCATCGAAGTATTTGCGGAAAGGCAAGTTGAATCATTGATCGTAAAGTCCGTCATGCATTCTTATCGCTGTCCACTTTGATGTCTATGTCTCGAATTTCCCGATCATTGCCGACATCAGCATCACCTCCGAACCGAGCTCTTGTTATCTGTCACGAACGATGCATCTTCATCTCGACGTAAGAGGATGTATAAGGCTCCGCTCTGAAGTTGATGGCCTTTGAACAGCCAATTTTGCGAAGACGGCCTGGAACGGCCTTGCACCACACGGTCTCCGAAAACCCATACTCAGCGACCCATCAGCCAATCTTTTCGCGCAGAGAAGCACGCAGCATACGACGCCGTGCAGCCTGCATCAGGCCCTTTCTGGTTCATTTGCTCCGGAGACTACCCATAAGCCTGCGCTATCTCTTCTTACTGACCATCAAAGCCGCCGCTCTCCGGGCGCTAGACAGCCTGAACTTGGCCACCCGTTCGCCACACGCCAAACCCTCCCAAGCAACAATCGAAAGTCCCCAGTGGATGCCATGCTCCTCGACGCCTAGTTTGCTTGCTCCTGTGTCAAGTCGCCAGGAGCCATCGGCGTCCGGCAGTCCTATTTTACTCTCGCTTGCGCAAGATAAACGAGCTGGTTGGCGAGCATGGCGACAAGATTACCACACGGCCGAAATGTTCAGCTTCAAGTCCGCGAGGCCGGCGACGATGGAGCGCGGACTGACCATTACTCAATGGTGCTGGAGCACGAGATTCCGCTTCATGCTGACCGGCGTTTGGGTCCAGTAGCTGACTTAAGTCCGCGGAGTTGACGACGGCGGCCATTGCCATTCGGCTCCTTGGACGATTTTTCGCGGTAGGGGTTTCTCTAGCAACAGATTGCAGGAGCGGATGTGCATTCAGCGTGCAGTGGTTGTCTCACTACCGTATGCGCCCGCCCTCATACTCCCTGAATAAACCGCGAAGAAACTGCTGGCTCGCCGAGAAACCGAGAGCATGGGTTACCTCGATCAAGCAAAGCGATTCAACAGCTTTCGTGCTGATGCTCTGCATGTTCGATTGAGTCTTTGGAGGTTTCAGGTCTTTTCCTCGCCGGGGTGCTTGTGATAATCGAAGACAGCCGCGTCTAATGAGGATGATGCAGATCGAAGACCTTGGTGCGCCCTGTGGGGTTTGTAGTTTGTAATCTTTTGATGTTAGTTTGCGATGAACCTTTTCGTAGAATAGTCGTATCAATGCCTAAGAAGACTGCTGCAGAGTTCGACAGCATGCCTAGTCTCCCGCCTGGTAGTGGCCACATCCCAGTGACCGCCGGAGATATGTGCCAACGAGGCCTTCCAATGTTCTTCGTCAATCCATGCAGCTTCTACGACTGATTGTGCAAAGGTAGGCATTCATTCTCACTGCGGGGGCATACCTCGGTGTTTGCTCGGTCACGGTTGGAGGTCTGGAACTTCACTTCGCGCGCTGGGGTTGTTGCGATGAGAGAGCATGTACGAGAAAGGTGCAAGTAGGAAGCTCTTTTGGGTTGTTGTTGCTTTGATAACACTAAAAACGCCGTTTCTCCATGCCACCACATTCTGATTTGTTTGGCCCCAATCGAAACCCACGAATAGCGCACAGAAGACCCTCGGTCGTGAGGCGTCTTGCCGTCTCATTCGAGATGACCGAGGACTGTCATTTGGTGATTGTGATCTGATCTCGCCGCAAAGAAATTTCGAAGTGGTGGTGAATGCTGTTGACTTGGAGCATCATGCGGTATGCTCCATGTGAAGATTGTGATTCCTTGTTGCGGTCGAGCCAGGAGAGCAGTCACGACCAGAAAGGATTCCATCAGCCAACGCCGAAAACAATCAAGAAAGCCACAGAAGACCATCAAGGAAAAGCTGCGCTTCTCATTTGGTGATATAGACTATGTAGCGGTCAAGTGCTCCGCACTCTTTACTCCAAAACATCGCCGCCCTGACGAGTACGTCCGCAGATCGCAAAGTCCGGGTTCGGTCCATAGTCCTTCTTCCACTGGTTGCCATGAGCGTCAACGAAACTCTTGTTCGGGCGGAGACGAGGAGTAGAGGCAAGAGCACGATCCTCGCTGGAGGCATCCTCGGCGCTAGATGCGGCGCCGCTGGAAGCATCCCCGCCCATCGGCGAATGCCAGCGAAGATGAGACGGGAGGCGAAAGAACTCGGCGCCGCGGTCGTCGATGTACGACGCGTCACTGTCGGAGAAGGTTGGGGACTCGTGCTCGGACTCGGGATCGTTCAGGTTGCCGACAGCGCGTTTACCGTAGCCTTGGAAGAGATGGACTCTGTCGTCGGTGTAGGAGCACTGGCTGTCGAAACTGTCATCTGAAGCAGACGCATTCCCGCTTTGGCTGATAGGCTCAGCGCGACGGCCAACAGGAATGGCGTTGCCCGTGTGTGCTTGCACCAACATGTCGAGCTGCTTGAGTGCCTTGTTGTTGTCTGTTCTGGCCTCGGCAAGGAGCTGCTCGGCTCTGGCGACGTTCTCGGTCGAGGTTTGGATCAAGCGCTGGACGGAGCGAAGTTGCGAATCGAGAGAAGATGAGTTTGTCGCGTTTGTAGGCGAGCGGTTGCTGGCCAGAGCGAATAGGAAAGGCCGAAGTTCCTTCGCTTGTAGCGTGTCTTGCAGACATTGCGACTGAGACACGCGAGTGTTGGTGGAGAACAAGGTAGAAGATGGTGTTGTGGAAGTGATGGTGCTGCAAGTTAGTGGTGCTAGGCTGCCGTCAATATGTGCTTCTTGCTGGTAGATCAGAACGAAGAAGACTTGGTCTGGACCGAATCAGGCTCAGAGGTAACGTATGACTCACACACAGCTAGGGAGAGTGAATGATAAGTGCAGTCTTTTGGACAGCTCTATACACGACTTTGAGAAATTGACCGATTTCTGACGTTAGCCTGCCTGCTAAACGACAGCGCTGTACAAAGAAAGTTCTCGGCGCGAAGACACTGCGGTCCATGTCGGAAGGGCTCAGTTATTCAAATTATTCCAGAGGCCCACTTTTCTAGAGCAAGTCCATCTTCAATGTTGGAGCAAAATAGCCTTACCAATGTCCCTGTCTTTTCTGTATGTGGCAAGTTCCTGTAGCACCTGTACTCAAGAGAATTCCTTTCTAAAACAATCGCATTGCTGGCTGCATTTGTCGCTTGGATGGCGCAAGATCTCACGGCACTCCAGGAGCAAACTCTAGAGCAATGTTACACAACATACGACAAAGACTCGCTGAGCTTATGGAGATAAGGCTCATGCAAACTCACAACTTACTACGATTGAAAGGAATTGGAAGTAAAGCACAGAGAGCACAGTTCTCGTATTACTGCGCAACAGAAGCCCATGCGAAACACCAAAAAAAAAGCTCAACAAAGGGAAGACAGTATGACTCGGACACAAATCAACACTTTGTCCATGCAAAAGAAGCAGCTCAATCCAACAATATCAACAGCAAAGAAAAGCCCAGCTCAGTGCCCATGACCCCATCCTCAAGACGAACAACCAGGGACACCGTTTAGTTGAAGACCTGCGGATCAAAGCGGCAGGCCCAAAAGAGGTGAAGCTCGGAGATATCGACGGCCTGATGTGCGAACGCGGTGGGAGGACTGGCGTCTGGCGAAAATCGATGCTGTCATAAGTGAAGCTGAACATCAATGGCTAGTGTTGGCCACGCAGGGGTATCCGGAAAAGTTCAGGACTCTGCTAGAAAGAGCAAGATACAGCGGTAGGCTTTCGTGCGAACAGCTTCGGCCAGGCGGCCTCCTTGCTGCCGCAGCTTGACGAGGAGAGACTTGGGAGCGAGACGGCGGAGGCCGCGAGTTGCTTCGGTTCAGGACCTCCTCGCAACCTGCGACCTTTGTTCCGCGTCTATCCGGGCGGAATGAAGAATTAAATGTCGGTGTGGAGGTGAAAGTGGTTCAGGGCGGTAGCACTGAGCAGTGGTTCGGGTAGCTGTTGGGAGCGTTTGCTACAATGGACTCTTGCCGGTCATCCTCGTGATGCCACTGTCCGCCGCGTATTTAGCGCGTTGGTAGAGGCTGAAAGAGATAGTGCGGACCATAGTGACACGGATCATTGGCGGCCAGACACCGCGCCAGAAAGCACGCAGACCCTCCGCCTTGTATGCATCTTTGACGGTGGACGTGAACGTGGTGTCATAGCTTTGCATGCGGCTCTTTGCAAAGTTCAGTGGGAACGCAGCGAACGTACTAAGGACGCTGGAGCTGGACGCCGGGATCTCCGTACGGATATTGCCTTGAACACCAACACCATTGCTGGGGCGGAAGGAAACAATGCTGGATTGGTCCGGCATGGTGTTGGTGTTCAAGGCAATATCCGGAAGATATCTTTTCGCTCCAGGACGCGGAGTTGGTCCACCATCGTGTTGATGCCCAAGGCTTTCTATGGAGCTGCCTGTGCAGGCGCTCCATGAAGCCGTGGGTAGGCGTAGTCGCCGGCGGAAGGAGAAAGCAGGAGGCTGATCATACTGAATGGTGCTCAAGGTGAGCTGGTCAGGTGCCAAAGCACGAGACCACGCCGGAGTTTCACGTGCTCGCTGCGTGCGGCGACGAGGAGGCGGATACGTGGGTGGTAGTGTGACTGATGGTGTAATGCCAACTTGATTGGGCTTGGAGCGCAGGATTGATGGCGATGGATGTGGTTGAATTGCCATGGTGGTGGTGGTGTGTTTTGGTAAGAGAAGAGTCAGTCGAGGAGAATGGAGCTGGATGTCAACGCCAGCAAATGGCAGCAGCGGAACAGCAAACGGGTGCCAAGTCCCCCGATAGAAGGAGCGAGATGACTGCGGCGGACTATTACTGGCCGTGGGCTTTTGGAGCACGATTACGGATAGTACTTTCGGAGAGATGACGCCCTTGGGTAGTGCTTAACAGGCTTTCTCATTAATCAGTCTATTGTATCTTGTATTGTCCCCCTCTGCGGCCTTGTAGAGCGCCCAGAATCGAAAGCATTGACTAAACGCGTCCGTCCTTTCCTCCTTCACCACAGTCTCTAGCTGCTGTGCCCTTTGCTTTCCCTTACAGTCACGACTCCTTCCCTCAACGCTCCCATCAAGTCCATCTTTCCAAACACAGTGGAATCTTCAACCTTGATCAGTCAGCGACGAAGGTTGTTGGTCTTCGAAACGCGTCGTATGGATCTGCTGCGCTTGCGAGCAGCGCCTGGATCGTCCTCGATCTGGTCGGCAAGAGCGTCCTTTTTGCTGTCTCCATGGAGAGGGTCCACCACATCTTTCCCAACTCTCATGGGGGAATCGCCAGCGGAAGACAGGCCGGAGCTTGAGACGCGCCTGGCCGTAACCACCTGGTGAGGGCCAGAGGATGGGCCGATCTCGACGTAAGGGAGGAGAGGCTGGTCGGGGAAGGAAGAGAGCGAGAGGCGATGATCAACGGCTGCGAAAGAGACGGTACGCTGTCCCTGTGAGTTGTAGGCATTTTTTTGGGAACACGACGGATGGCTGTCGGGTCTGCTGCTGGGCGAGGATGTCGAGATCTTTCTTCTTCTGCGTCATCTGCTTCTCACGCCCAGCCAAGATTGCTTGCTCGTCGCGGGTCTTGCACCATAGTCTCTGAGCTTCTTGGTACTGAGAGTCGACAAACTCGCGATCGCGGTCCAAAGACGCCCTCTCTCGCTTGAGGTCCTGCTTCTCTTGCTCCAACGCCTGCTCACGCTGCTCCAGATTGTCCTGCGCCTTGCTTAGCTTTGCAAGCTGAGCTTTGATCGCCTGTTCCAGCTCTGCGAAGTCGCCACAGAAACGCTGGAAGACGGCGGTGATGTTGTTGTTCTTGTCGATCTCCATGAAAGCCATGCTTTGAGCCCTTGGCGTCCGATGGTTCTGAGTTGGAGGCGAAGAGTAGGCGTTTGCGCCAGTTGCGCGCTCTGAATGTGTCGGTGAGGGGAGCTTCGTAATATCGATGACTGAGAACTTTAAGATGGTAGTCTTGTGCGAAACGATGCGGAAAAAGTGTGGCAGCCTCGTTTTGACGATTGATATGCTGGAATTGTTATTTCGTCCCAAAGATGTCTTTTGCTGTAATTGATGGTAAAAATTCTGCTTGGAGCTCTGTCGCAGTTGACAAACGGAGATTAAGATTAGTCCTTATGATTGGAGATACAAGGCCCAAGCTTCCGACTAACGTAAGTGAAGTCACATGGAGTTGAAAGTCATATTTTGTGGCCGAGGAAGCTGTCCATCAAGGAGGGCTTCAATACGATTTACAAACCATACCAATCTGCTTGGATCAATTGCGGATTGAACATTGTCACATGAGCTGGCTGCGGGCAATAAACCATCATTCGATACCTCTTGGAAACCAGCAGCAAATCAGCATCAATTTGGCGCGCGTGAAGCAATTGTGACGAGCTTAAATGCCCGCTATTCATAGCATCGAATACACACTCGGTATCTCTTCCAATTCACCAAGCAGCATTACGACATAGCTGCCGTGAATACATCAACACACCACGTTGTCGGTCACCATAGCTCGGGACCCACCGTCGAACATAAAGACAGCAGCGGCGCTGCTCACTCTACACTCTTTCCACGCAACACTCACTCCAATTCACCCTGAAATCAACCTCTCCACCGAGCACAATGGACGATACGATGGAAAACATGCTTCGCAAACGCCGTCGCGACTTATTCGATGACCCGCTTGTTGGAACTTCCGACCGTCGCCGATTGATGACAGAAGATGAATTGTCGACAGACCGCAGGGGTGGACACCGTGTCAGATTTGACGAACCTGGTGGATTCGACGGGTTTGGAATGAATTATGGACCATTTGACGACGATGGCCTCGCTCCGAGGGGTCGTCGTTACAGGGAACTTGACGATGCAATCTTTAATGGTGGTAGGGGTGGCAGAGCTGGGGGCTTTGATGAAGATCTTTTCGGGTTCCATGACCAGCCTTTCGATTACATGGATACTGGTCGTAGCGCAATGATGGGCGACGCTGCCCTGTATGACGAACTGGAAGCTTATCATCGAGGTCCGTTTCCTGCTCCCGCTTACGGAGAGGACATTCTCGCTGGTCTCGACCTGGACCATTCACAACGTACGCAACGTCTAGCGATGGATCGCGGTATGGATGTCTTCGCCTCCGGGTCGCGTGGCACTTTTGCCGAAGACCTTTCGCGTATTTGGGATGACGACTACATTGACGATGAGGACTACGATGAGGATGCTCCATGGAATCTCATGGAGTCGATTGAATATGAACCCATGGACTCCAGGAACTACGGTGACGACCCGATGGCAATCTTCCGTTCCGCGGTCAATGACCCTCCCAGGCGGCGAGAACCGTCGCCATCTCTGACATCAGGATATACATTGCCCGCCGGCGCAAATGCTGATGCAAGCTTCCCAAGGTATCGACGCACGCCAGGCCACAGAATGGGTAACCCTCAAGCAGACATGCTCCTTGGTGCTAGGCCGCTGCGTGGCCGCGAGGGAACACCAATGCCCGATATGATGGGCCCACCTCCAAGAAGGTACAGGGAGCTTCGCCCAAGGACCTGAATACGAGGGCCGTAGAGAGGGCGGAATTTTCAAACTCAACAAAGCTTGTAGTTGGAATATTTGACCCACGGAAATGGAAGTAACGTCATTGTATCCAGTACTACGTTTTCTGTCTCCTATCTTGGCGATCACCTCTTCTTTGCTCGACAGGGCTACTCGCATCCATTGACCGCTAGACACATCATATACTGTCTTCTAGTCTGAGCGGGCCGTGGGAACCTCGAGAATACAAGACAGCGGTGAAGAGCCACCGTCGCTCGGTCAATACCGCAATAAAGGCTGGAGGTAACATTTTCTGGCAAATCTAGAAACTTGGACGTAGGTACTCCGCAGGGAAGGAGGTATGATGATGATCCAGATGGCACGTAGGTATTCACGTCGTTTAAAACTGGTTCATCGAGGTTCAGCAGCTTATCATTGAGGTACCCATTTGTAGTATTGAATGTCGGAAGCAGCCTCGTAGATATAAATTCGCCGATTTTCCTTACTTCCAGAATAAATTCTCCACCTACACGCACCTTTCCCCCCTAACCAAGAAAACCATATCAACACAGCGAGAAGATCAACATGTACACTGGCTCAGGCAGGCGTCGTCGTCCCGCTGCAGAGAATCCTCCCAACCTCCGTCGTTCTCCTCGATTGGCCGCGTCCCGAAGGCCCAGCGCGACCCTTCGGTCATCCGATGATGTTGATCGGGGTCCTCGTGGTCAGCGACCTCGAGCACTGCCTAGTCAAATGGGCAGTAGAAGATCTGGCAGGACTGGCGGATTCGATCGAGACTGGACCCCCGTCAGTCGTGGAGAAGATGCTCTAAGAACAAGAGAGCTTAAGTCACGCCTCGAGCTAGATCTCCAGCGATCGCGAGAGACTTCGAGACAGCCCGTCAACCCATTTAATGAGCCGAGGGGCGTTGACCCGAGAGGCACTTCCAGGAGCTCTCGCCTCCCGCCTTTGGCGAACGATCCGAGGGTCATGACACCTCCTGACCCAATGGAAGCGTTCTACCAGCGCCCCAGGATGATCCCACTCCCTCGACCCTCCGCGTCCATTACCTCAGGATACCTCCTTCCGCGTTGGTCAGGCTACGGTGGCCCGCCACAAGAGCGAGCACCTCCTGGAACTAGAATGGGAACCCCACAGGCTGACATGTTGCTCGGTGCTGCGCCAATCCCAGGACGGAACAGAGCTGGAACGCCGATACCAGAGGATGAGGAGAGGGAATGGCGTTACGATCGAGCATATCGTGAGAGGGGAGGCTACTAGTCGACCCCAAGGTATGTAGCATCAGGGAGTGGAAAGTCCAACAAATCGATCTCTGGCGGTCACTGATGCTGTCATCAATAGTGATGCTTCTTCAAAATCTGGATCACTCAGATCAATGATAAGCTACCCATTGCTATGTGGGTGTCGGGACAGGCGTATACAATCACATATTTGTAGTTTCAAACTGTTATACCTATTGAACTGTGTTGGAGTCGCCATGCTTTTGAGTCCGCACGTCGCTCTGCTCGGTTGCTTCGCAATGTGCTACTCTTCCTCCTCCTCCGCATCGTTGATCTGCTGTAGAATCTCGTCGCTTGTACGCCAGTCGCCATTGGCGAGTGGGCTGAGTGCATTGCCCAAAGCGTGCGAGAGGGGAAAATTAGGCCTATGTTGAGCCTCGAGCTCGATCCAGGTCTCGAGCACACCCATGAAGCCTCGACCGAAGTAGGTATCAACGGCTTGGTTGTGAGCCAGGCTGAAGGCGCGGCAGAAGAACACGATCTTCTGACTCGTTGAGGGAAGTTCTTGTACGGCGCGGATGGCTCTTCTTGCAAAGGGATTATTGCCGTACACGAAGTATTTCGCCATTTTGTTGACGGTGCTGCTTGCCGCTTCGGTCACATTGCGCGGTGCGTTCAACCCGAATGGGCTGCGCGGGTTCGTTTCGATCTCCTCGAATTGGAAGGGCATGTTGTCTTCGTCGCCGTTGGCAATAACATGCTCAGCGAGGTATTTCGCCCAGAGAATGCTGAGTATCGCGGGGCTTTCATCCACATTTCTACGATGAGCGAGCTGCTCCTCGTAGGAATTCTTGAGCTTCCACTTGCTTACTTCTGGGAAGGCAAAGCTAAGTATCGCAATGCTGCTACAGGCATCCTGGATTTGCTCATAGCTGAGTCGGTCTTCTCCTGCCAAGAAGCCCACTGGTGGCTGCAAAGCCATGATGATGAGTGCGAATAGATTTGATTGTCGAACGCGTTGAGGGGAGGCAATGAAGTGAATCGAATGTCGTAGGCGTTGGAAGTATAGGCTGACGGCGTGAGTTTTCTGATTCTTGCAAGGTCCGCGCTCGAGGAAGTCAAGCGTATGTGGGAAGACAAGAATAGGGTGCTTTCAAAGCCCGCTACAATAAACAAGTCGTCGACTTCGCTTGAAGCCTACCTGGGTACTTCAGAACAATGAGCGAACCACGACCTGACATGATACGTCAAGCTTTGATACAATGTTTTCTTGCTCTCATGATTACTTTTAAGCTACAGATATGGCGATGATTGTTGTTGAAGCGGTCGTGATCTAGCAGTGAGAGTTAATCGAAGCCTCGTAGGGTGTCTGGGAGCTGATTGCGTCCAACAGGGTGAATATCACTTGCAAGGTACTGCAAAAATCGACGAATACTACGAGAAGAGCCGACGAATCGTTCCAGAGTGCTCTGAGCCATCGTGCAGCACGCTCAAGAAGGTGCAATGATACAAAAAGGTCACTGATAGCAAAAACAGAGAAAAAAGGCAAAAAAGAGGGGCTGTGGAGACTACTCGAACCCACAACCACCCCGGGAGAATGTCGGCTCGAGGAGCCATTTTAATGTGTTTGTTTCCAAACATCGCTGCCACTGCGCCACCACTCGGGAAATCACTTACCTGGTGGGTGTAGCAGGAGGCTTGGCCTCCTGCTACGACTGACGTCGTGGGAACATCATTATATAGCTTGGTCTTATTTCGTACGCACAGCTTTGAGTCCAACGTGTTGCAGTGGTGCCCAGCAAGGGGCCATGATTTACACGCGGTGATTGACAGCTATTCCTAATGTTGAAGATCTTCACTGTTGTCTGCTCTCGAAGGCCTAATCGAAAAGCGATCGTGAACAGGGATAGTCAGTTGACGGGTCAAGGTTCCAGTGTAGCTAAGCTTGAACCCAGTAATACCTCCAGTAATCTCATCAGTCTTGCTCTTGCGAAGACTGAACGTTCGTGGGCAACAGCGACTACATTGGTACATATCTGTTCTATTGTTACTTGCAGTAACCAAAAGCGATCATTATCCTTGATATCTCCGACGCAGGAATGACTACCCCTTCCCCATTACTGAAAGACAGGAGTAATTCATCCAGCGCACCAATTCATTGTAGAGCGGGCATGACGATCGCGTTGACAAAGAACTAAGCGCCCTTCTTGTATAGTCAAACAATGCTTCGGATACGCCTCATGCTTTCGGGAAAAAGAAGTGTGTAGAGTTACCACCTTCCCGGTGCCAAGTTGACCAACACAGGAGCACGTGGGCGAAAGAAAAGGCTTTATCTCATGATTGAAAGCTCACACTCAACACAAACCCATCCTCGATTAAAACCCTGCCCACCTCCTTACCTGCATCAAACATACAATAGACATCAACCAAACGCCTACAACAAAGCAACAAAGCCGATCAGAGCGTACATATCGCGCAAGCCATACAAGCAAACAAACCGACATTCAATACCACACAGAAACACTTACATCAGCAATCAAGCGCAGTACGTATAGAAACTATCCCTTTGACGATGTTGGATGTTTGAGTGGCCGGCAAACATTGCGATCGGCACCTTCGCGTAGCACGTATAAGATCATTGCTCTGCCAGTGATTTCGAACTTTTTGAACACACACATGGTCTTCTAATCTGCTCGTTTTGCCCTATATACCATCAATCATGCATTCAGCAAAATGACTGACTCGGAGTACACAGGGACACTCGAGACTTTGGGAGTTCAATCACCGCCATCAAACCCAGTTCTTCCGGTCGATAACCCTCCAAGGTACATATTTACACCGTTTACTCTCTCAGCATGAATCTAACAACTGCAAAAGGATGTCTCGCACTTGGACCGTCGCCGAGCGCCACTGTCTCCATATCATGGCAACGCACTACCCAGAGTCGGTTGGTGCTGACCGCACCGCGATCTTCAACCATGTCTTCAACACCAATCTCGAGTGGAAGAGATTGCGCGACGAGTATGGAGGCCACAAGGCCGGTCAACGCAACCGTCCCAATGGCCAGAAGCCCACGCGTTCCATCATGTGGAACGACCATGTCTGTCGCGACGAGTTCGGCCTCGGTTTCGACCAGCAGCAGACCACAGATCGCGCCGACATGCTGCAGCAGATCCAGGGTGCGATCAACACCCTTGGTCTCGCTGGCAACTACGGCCTGGGAGCGATCAACTCCCTCCCAGGCATGACGCGTGCCGACACTGCCGTCGCTGCTCCAGCCACCGCTCCTCCTCCTACCGCCCAACAACCAGCTGCTTTTGCTTCGTCCGCTGGTAACAGCGCTGGCGCAAACGCTCCGCCCACTGCGGCCGCCTCCTCTTCTTCTTCCGGACCCGCAGCCAACACTAGGGCAGCAGCAGCATCCTCTTCAACCGGCACTGCTTCAACCGACCCAGCCACGGGAGGAAGGAGTTGGTACCACAGCAGAGAAATCGTCAGGGAGCGCGGCGAGTTCGTCTACCGCCCAAACCAACGGCTGGATTACAACATGCCTCAGCCTTCTCAGACTTGGCACAGGCAGGTTCGCTTTCCAGATGGCGTTTCAAGACAGGTGCAGGTCTGCGACGTGGCGAGTTGTCCTTCTGTCTGTGGCAGACGCATCAGGGGCGGCTGAGCAATGAGGAATTCTCATGGGAATATCAGGGGGAATATCAGGGCTTCACTGGGTTTCCTTTTCGATCTGGACATGCGACGCGAAAATGCATTGGCTGGACAAGGGGTTTCTTACAAGACACGTGGGTTTGGAGTTTGGAGTTTGGCAATTGATGGGAGTTACCATGGGCATAAATTTCCTTGGTTCACGTTTTGCTCTTGGACAAGTGATCATGGAGGGTTTGCGAGAATACAGCTTTGTTTACTTTACTGAAGCTCACTGATGGCTGGTAGTGGAAGAACACAAGGAGCGTAGACCCAAATCCATTGTACATTATGAGCTTTTTGGCTAAGAGGTGAGGTGCACAAAGAAGTCACACAACGAAGGGTGCGAGACATCAATGATGAGAACAGCAAGCTCCCAGTTCAGTCGTCCATTGAGATCGAGCAAAAGACAAGGCGCAGACTGTTGAGGCCCTTCCATTACACGGCCGAAGGCACGTGAACGTGGGGCTTGAGAACAAACGCGTGAAGGCCGCGACCCAAAATTAATCGTATTGATTGCGATGTCTTCTGTTGTTCGCGAACGGGAGAGAAAAGTATCCGAAAGCTTTCTTTGTCGGGACCCATGTCAAAGACGACCATGTTGGTCCTTCGCTGCTTTTGAGCAGCTTTCCAGGTGGTACTTGTCGTTCTTGTATTGTGTTCTCCGCTCTTTCCGATGCAGCCCAGATGTACTCCTGTGGATGTAGAGGTTCTCTCGATGGATCGCGTTGGTGTCTTCGCTCGGTGTACAGAGCATGGCCGAGATCTGCTCTTTGATCGGTATGTTGGAACTTCTTGTTGCTGACGGTGCTGCTGTGGAAATATTCGATGTTCCTTAAGGTGGTTTCGGTTTGATTGAAGGCTCCGCATTTCGTAATGCACCACAAGGATAGGAGGAGATAAGATCGCGACAGGGCAGGACCTGCTGGGCTTGAGGAGCTTGCTCGAAAGACATTGGCTGCAGCTGAAGAGGCACGTTGGTTGGGCGCTGAAAAAGAAAGAATGTCAGGGAAACTTCGAAGGTAGGTTGTTTGTCTCCAAAAGCTGAACATGTGAAGGATGTAGAACAGCTCTTGATGATAGATGTTGAAGCAGGTTGGGTGCGCCATCGCTGGGACTGTCAGCCTCGCCACCAGAAAGGCGGAATAAGACATTGACGCTCGATCTTGGAGCCTCGCACTGATACCCCTCTTCAATAAACAGTCTATAAAACTAATCAAACAAGACTGCGGGTGTCTTACGAGACCGAGGGCGTACACACTGTGGAGTGGCACAGTGGCAGGGAGTGGCAACCCCTTGTTCAGAGGAGGCGGGTACGCCTGGGACGTCTCCAGAAATATTTTTGCAGCTCCCGGGTTCGATACCCGCTGGGTGGGAGTTTATCTTTTCTTTTTTGACTTCCTTGTTTGGATGTCACGTGATGTGGGTCCGCCAACATTGTAAGTGAGGTACTTGGAAAGAAGGCACAAAACTCTGGACTTGGCTCGAGTGGGTAAGAACGGAGTGCGTACTTCATTATCAATAGTCTTATTGTAGAAATGCAAGTTCCTGAGCGCGCGCTCTGTGTCTCACTCGCGTCAGCCGCGCCACCCCTGTGCGTCAGCTCCCACCGCTACCACTCTTTTGCATCGCCATGGGCATCTTGATTATCTACAGACATGATTGCCCTTCCCTCGCGCGCCTTGATCCACAGCTCTTTCCACGACCAGCGTTGGTCACAGGCCTGTGGCCCACCTCCAAGCAGCGCATGCAGAGACTGACATGCTTCCGGCCTCGCGAGAATGGAACCTAAGGTCGTGGCGGATATCAGCAGCGTGCCGTTCTGGGAAGAGGTATGACTGAGGTTCGCGTGGGGATCCAGAGAGGTCGGAAGGTGGGTGCATCGTTGGCGGCCTTCTGAGCAACAACGTATTGGACAATCTCGCGTCCAGAATCAGCGAGAAGCAGGGAGGTAAATGAGACCAAGCATCGAGTGATTCAAGCAGATTCGGTGAGCTCACGCGTATATAAACCAGCATCATTAAACACACGGGAGTCGCATGGAACGAAAGCAGCGCAAGAGAAAATGCAAAAATGTTGGCTGAATAGGAAGAGACAGAGTCTCATGAGCTGGAACCACTGACCAGAGGCCAATCGTCGCAGCAGACACGGAAAGTCTGCTTCAGCTTCGTCAAGCCGCGGTGCCCGATCGATACTACACAGGAGAGCAAATCCGCCACGAGAGCAAAGTCTCGAGTTTTGATATCGCGCATGAGCACCGGCCTCCTAACCACGAGAGTTGGCCAGAGGTCACCTGGACTGAACACGAACTACCAAGGTGGTAGGTGCTTCTTGATGCGCATTTCTGAGGTTGTGAGAAGGAGCAGAAAGGAAAGAAGCGGAGCGTCGCCAGAATATATTTGCGCGCTGCTTGGTGAGGCTTGGCAAGCTTTGACTACGTACAGGCGAGGAGGCGTCTGGAGATCACGTGCAGAGTCTTGTAGGGGATGAATGGATCAGTCTAAACAATGTTGCAAACGCTTGCGCGTGTTCGAACAGTGCAACTTGGGAGTTCCCCTTGCATGCTTGTGCGAATCAGTCGCTCATGATGCTCGACGCTCGCCCCTCGGTGTCTCGAGCGTGCAAGCCAGGCACGAAAGGCTTGTCACCTTGATGTCGGGCGCGGCAAACGGTCACGGGGGGTAACGGAATGAAACAACCTACATGTATGTAGCCACGGTGCTGAGCAAGCGACGAGCGGGAGGCGCTCAAGAAGCCTTGGGTGGACGCTGAATGGTGCGACCCATATATGCAATTGGAAGATGCAAATGGCCATCTGCTTTCGCGCAATCCCCCCTCCCCTCATGCCACTTGCTGCTGCTGCTGCTGCTGCTTGTTGCTGCTTGGTGCCATTTGCTGCTGTGTACTGCCAGTTGCTGCTGTCTGCTGCTGTTTGCTGCTGCTCACTGAAAGAATACATGTAACCAAAGAGTGGATGTTGGCCCGAGAACAACTACGCAGCCTCCGAGGACGCCCAAAGAAGTAGAGCGGCTCAGCAATGCTATGGGCCGTGAAGCTCCTTGCGCTGCAAGGCATCACTGCAAGGCAAAAGCCATTGCATTTTGATCTAGCGCTGAGTTGAGAACCAAATGCCAGTGAAGTGCAAATGGCCCTTTTCGCTCGCGCATCATGCTAATCTCTGGAGAGAGAAGGAAGAGAAGAGGAACAAGTCGCAGCGGAGAAAACAAAGAATTTAAAGGCGGAGGGCTTGGCGCCAGGCAGGCCGCGGAAGCTCCCAGAGGTGAGGCGGCGGAAGCTTCTAGAGGCGGAGGTGCTGAGGCAGGACAGCGCGAGGAGAAGGTCTGGTGGGGTGGCCTGGGTAGACGATCCTCGCCATAGGAGTCGTCACGTGTCTCTACAAGAGCTCACTACTTGATCGATTTGATTTGAATTGACCATCTGGCGATACTTGTCATTACCATCACAACCTGCTGCAGTATGTGAACGCTCCTCATGCGTGCAGTGGATCAGTGCTTTCGCTGTTCGGGCTGCAAGAGTCGCTTGCGGCTGATTCCCTTGCTCAGAACCCTCCATGGCAGCTTCTGAACAGCAGATCTTGTCATAATCAGTCGGCATTGGTCTCCAATTGCTGCGACTTTGTAATGCGAAACGATTTGTGGGGATTGTATCGTCATCATCGCGCATTGAGGTCCACTGCTGATCCGTTGCGCAGGCTAAGAGACGCGTAAAAGCACGTTGACACATTACATTCGCCACAAGTCGAACGTCTCAGACAGACGCCAACAAAGCCTGAACAATTACCCTTCCCTGCCACACTCTCCGTACAAAGCCATCAAGCCAAGCGATGGCCGTTGCTTTTCGCAAAGGCGACGACTTCGCCGCGAGCGCATCGTAAAACATTGAGCCCGCAGTCGCCGCTGGTCTCATTCGAAGGTAGGGAAGCGTGTCTGAACAAAGGATCGAAAGAAGCTTGAAGAACGACAAAGAGCAGACAAGAGGAGGAACAAATGACAGAACAATACTGTCAATTGTGTTGATCATCCCCTTCACAAGGTTGCCCTTCCGAGGCCAGGTAGCGGAATACCAGTGAATCCAGGTTATGGCAGACACTAGATTCTTGGGGGTCAGCAAGTCACAGGTTCAGCCATGTTGCTCTTTTTAGGCATTTGACGTAAGCAGAGTCTGCAGATGGACGGTTCAACTGGTGTTTATAATTGATTGAAGCATTCTGAGCGAGGCGCGGTTGTTAGTTGGGGTCATGAGAGTGTAACCTCCCATAACCCGGACTTTCTGTTCTTTTCTTTTCACTCTAAAGCACCATAGTACAACGTGTCGCGAAGCAAGCAAAGACATCAACTCATGTAAAACAACGATCAAACTCTGACAAAGAAATCAATTCGTCAACTCAATCCCTCCATAACAATGGTGCACCCGATGAATCGTGCAAGCTTCGGAGGAAGCAACCTTGAGAAACACAGATCCTCCGCCGACAATCAGAAAATACAAATGAATGAACGCAACACAAGGTTCCTCCGCAATTGACCAAGTGCAGCAGATCGACGGTAAAACCGGTCATCGCAATGTTGACAGCTCCAACAACGGCCGCAAAGCCTTGGAGCTTCATGGTTCAATCCAGAAAAGTGAACGCTTCCTCCAGTCGTGAAAAAGAAGTTGTTGTCTCGCGGAAAAAAGGATCAGAAAGAGGAGCGTGAAAAGAGTGGATCGCCATCACATGCGATACTGAGAATGCTCAACCCATCGGGGCAGCGTTTCCGAGGAATGGCGCCATGCAGACATTGCATTCGCCGGCGCAGACCCAAGCTGGTCTCACAGTATCATCACCGAGGAGAACATTGTGATCCATGCACGATGTGCGCGGTGGGCGGTAGAAGGGAGGAAAGTCGGCTGCGCCGATGTGGGGAAGAGGGAGAAAAGCACCAGCGTTGTCCAATGGGTTGGACCAATCGAGGGCCATGAAATGCACAAATGGCAAACCCTGGAAATCGTACGAAGGATCGTTGTTCGCGAGGCCACAAGCCTGGCAGAAGGCGGTGTTGCAAGTGAGGAACTCTTCGATCTTTTGAGTTTCCGCGTTCCAAGTGCGAAGAAGGAGTCCACCGCGTCTGTAGATGTCCGCGTTGGCGGGGATACGCTGGGCGTTAGCTCCAACGATGTAGCCGTTCTGAGATTGCTGAACGTCGCGTGCGTGCAACATGGGAAGAGGCTCGGTATAGGAGCGCGACAGAGGAGAGTTGTGGGAGGTAAAGGACTCCTCCAGAGGAAAAAGGGGTTGCGACATTTGGCTGAGCAATGCCCAGATACGTTGAAAGTCGCCGTTCACACCGACAAGTAAGCTGTCCACCTCAAGCATGGCAACATTTGGAAAAGCGCCGTGGAGCAGGCGAACGCGATCATCGTGACCAATGCGCACAATGGCACCGCGAACTTGGAGAAGCTGGTGAGCCAGGGCCGCGTTGTTGGCTTCATCGCCACGACGAGCTTGTTCGACTGCTTGAGGTTCCTCGGTTGCGGTGGATTGGTTGTTACCTGGAGGACTCCCCAAGGGTGCGCCGGACTGAGATGGGCTGTTGAGGGCACTTCTGTTTTGATTCGGAACCTGGCCAGTTTGCCCGGAGGGAGAATCATTGGGAGCATGATCATCATCGTCTGGTGCTGCCTCGTGACTGCTCGGCTTGCCAACGAATCTGCTGTCCTCCTGGTCTGTACCACCCCCCAGCGAGACATTGGAAGCTGGATCGTCCACGTGCGCGCCAGGAGAACCGTTCTGCCGAGCAACGTAAATGGTGTCGGTCTCTCCATCCGCGTCTTCATCATCATCAAACGCTTCCTCCGCCTGATCCAGCTCGTCGACGTCGTCTTCCTCAGACGGAGTTGATTCATCGTCGTCATCCTCTTCAATCTCTCCTTCTTGCTGGAGCTCTCCATCCAACGGTACTTCAGGGATGTATCTCTGGCCAGTCAGTGAGTAGGCGTTAAGGAGTTGATGCTGCATGCGAGCACCGCGTGTTTCGTGATGATGATCAGCGTCATCATTCTCCAACTCTTCGTCTCCCTCATCAGTGGAGCTCTCATCGTCGTCAGAAACATCTTGATTGCTACGTGAAGACTCCGAGTCCTCCGCCGAGTAGATCGACGCGTCATGCTGAGTCTCGTCTTCAACATCTCTGGCGTCTGACTTGAGAGCGTTTTGTAGAGAGCGACGGGTGTGCACGCCACTCACAGCATTGACTTGCGCTTGCAGAGCAGCCTGGTTGGTTCGCGATAGGATGGGAGGATCGACATAGTCGTCTGGGGTCGGACGCCAGCCAAGAGGCCATGGCCTGCCAGTTGCTGGATCGTTGTAGGTGTGAAGACGAGGCGCCGGTGTGTATGATGCACGCTGAGTGGTGGTGGCAGGCATCACAGGCTGATCGTCACCGTCAAAGCCTTCAGAATCATCGTCGAAGCTGGATGAAGCGGACGATTCGCCAGTGCTGGAGGTACTCCCATCAGACTCATACTCATCATCCGCGTAAGCGCCCGAGGTGCAGCGGATTGTCTTTGCACGCTTGTTCTGTGTCTTTTTCTTCGATGCTTTGGGCACAGCGCGCTTTTGAGTCTTGTTACCGGACGCGCTGTTGCTGTTCACTGGTAGTCCGAAGGTGAGGATACCTGTGCCCCAAGTCAGACCGAGGGTAGCACAGGCATCGCGAATGGCCTGCACGGCAAATTGGTGTGCGGCGAGATCCTCGGCTGTGAATCTACTCTGATGAATCTCGATGCATCTCTGATACATCTGGCTTCGTCCGCTCGCGTTGCGGTTGTTGAAGTCATCGCGAAGAACGTACGCCTTGAAGTCGATGCCGCCCCGAGTGCTCTTGTCAAAAATGTGGTTGAAAAGAGTCTCAGCATCAACTGGTGTTCTGTTGAGCTTTTTGGGCGATAGAATGTAGAATATGACACAGCGCTCCTGGAGAGTCCAGGTGTGCTTCTTCTGTCCACTAGCGCGAAAAGACTGGCGGTCTTCAGCAGTCTGCTTGTGAGTACGCACATCGCCTCTTGCGAGGGCGGTTCCTGTGCCTTTCGCCATGTGTTGTTGTGGCTTTGTAGACGTAGTCAGGGTTCTTTGATAAGTCGGGATAGGAAGAGAGGAACGCGTTTGGGAGTTAATCGAAGGTCGAATGCGCAGGTCGGTAAGGGTGATAGAGGGAAGGAGCAGGCCAGGAAGGGAGTCGAGGGTATAGAGCAGGTTAAGAAGGATGACAAGGGTAAGGAGGTGGTGTAGAGAAGGTTGTTTGGTAGTAGAGCAGGCGAAAGCGACACCAAGAAGCTTTTCACAAACGCGTCCGCCTGCTTTTGAGTCAACCCGCGTGACGTCGATTCTCCGGTGACTTGGAGGGCAGTGAAGTCAATGCCTTTTACTTGAATGTTGGAATGGCTTTGTTGGGCCAAAAAGTGAATTCACGTCGCTTACACTCAAAGAAACTTGAGAGCTTTCGATGACAAGCAACTTACCGATGCATTATCTTGCGTTAAACAATCCTCGCAAACGATTATACATCATGTCACGTGGGGATTCCATAGAAGCAGAAGAAAGCAATACTTGATATAAAGTGAATAGTGATTGACTGAGGTATGATTGAAACCTGATCGATCTGTAGAGCTGTCGATCATGTGAATGTAGAAAACGAACCTTCCGGCGAAGCGATCGGTCTTGGCATTGCTGTGGGTCAATTTAAATTAACTTACTCCGCGCGCGCAACAATTCACTTCCAACCAGCCACCACGAAGAACACTCAGCCAGCCGCACCACCACCACCCACCAAAGAACCCATAAATACCTGGCGGCCGAGATCTTCGCACAAGCACAACAGCAACAACAACAACAACACCACCACCACCACCCTCAGCCATGTCTGAGGTCACTGCAAAGGACGTGGAGGAGAGGTGGGCATACCTCGACGAATGGGCAGACGGGCTCCAGGAGAGAGCCACAAGCCAGAGGCTGGAGATGGCGGAGAGGGAGGCGAGGGTGGCGGAGAGGGAAGAGGAGGCGAGGAAGGTGGAGTTGCGTGCGACTGCACGCCTGGCTGCGCACGAAGCAGTCGAGAGCAGGACCGACAGGGTCGACGAGAGGGAGAGGATGTTGGAGGAGAGGGAGAGGGCGGTGGAGGAAAGGGAGATGAAGCTGGCGGAGAGGGAGGCAGCATTGGCTGCGAAGGAGGCTGAGGAGAAGAAGAAGGCCAAAGGGAAGCTCATCGGTAGCTTCAAGGGCTTGACGGACGGGTTGTGATCGGTGGCGAGGAGAGGGGTGCAAATACATGACCCCATATGTATTCAGACTGGGGAGGGGAGCGAGAGCATATCGCCCTGTAGATCCAGCACCAAGTCGAAACAGTATTGACGAGAGCACTTCCAGCTCGCATTTGCTTCGTCGGAAATAACCACGACCCGTGTTGATCTCTCATATAAATTCAGTGGTGCTTTACAATGTGCTGTGTTCGTATATCCCCATGCTTTGAATACGATATACTTGAGCTATTCGCGTGCTCCAATGCTTGCTCTCAGTCGCTTGCTCTGCTCGTCAGCCTCCATGTCATACGCTGTACCTTTATTTCTCACTAAATATTGCGGAGAGCACGTTCCTGCTCAGTAGGAAGAATGGGTGTCAAAGGTTATGTTTCCTTTGTTCATCACGACATTACAAGCGTTACTGGGGTATGGTAGCAGCTTCACATCATATTCTTGCTATGGAGGACCCAGAAGCATATGTGTACTCCCTCCAATGTCATCCGCCATTCTCTGCCACTTGCTACCCCTCATGCCATCGCAAATCGTTCAGTTCTTGCATTCTGAGGTCTCTGCCCTCTTCTCCTCTGCGTTGAACAGCTTCTTGGGCTCGTTGAGGCGCATGGCAGCCGCGCGCCCGGCTTCCAGGACCATGTATGGGCACTGGTTTGGAGACTTTGTCCATGCTATTACAAGGGAGTTAGATCGAATGGCGAGGAGTTCTGAAGGTGGAAGGAAATCGTACCTTCTGCCCTCTTGTGGATGACTTTAATGTGCCTGTCTAGCAGCTTGAGCGACGACAGATCGATGTTCGGCATCTTCGATGTAGTTGCAGGTGATCGTTTGGAAAGTTTCTTGTTGTTAGGAGTATATGCGTCTCTGGTCTGGGCGGAGGTATGAGTTGCTTGACGTTTCAAGGGAGGAAGTCCAAGTCATCGAAAGAAAAGCGGTGGCAAATTGGCGATCGCGCGCTCCGCAATATTCACGTGATATGAGGGGCAGTACATTTACACTCCAACAGCCTAGAGCAAAGTAACAAGAGAAGCACACGCGGCGCAGCTGTGATTTTCGATCAACAAGATGGTGGACCGCTACCAAACGCCGTGTTTTGGGATCACAGCAAAGAAGAACCTGAATACATCACAATATGGCAAGACGTTGAATCAGCACAGGTACTACAAAGACGTATGGAACAGTGTAGCGGAAGAGGCATGGCATTCGAAAAATCTCAGATTGCACAGCTACACAAATCCACAACGCGGGCAACTAGCTAACGACCGGCTAACGACCGAGAACCTCTTTCTTTCCACCTTACTGCCACAGCTGGATGGGTACAGCTGAAGGTACAGACAGCTCTGCTGGCCATGTGTCCTTTGTTCAAAGCCTTTCGCCCAGTGCCGCCTCTTTGTTGACCTTTGCCAAATTGAGGGGCGCCGACCAGAACCCTCCCTGGTGTTTCTTTGTATGTGTGATCAGAGTAAGGTGAGGCAAAGCCGCGGCGACCTCACACAAGAACTTCGAACATAATGACGGAAATGCGGCTGCTCAGACTTTGAGCGGGGACGCAGTCGTTCGAAGCCTTGACAAGCTGCATCGGTTTTTCGCGGCAAGGATGCGGCACTGAAGCGATGTCCTGAGATGGATCTCATTGTTAGCTTTGGCTCCATTATGACTTGACGAGAGCGCATGCGTTTGGGTGAGGCGTCAGAGTATCTGTTGAAGGTCCACATTGTGCCCAGCAAGTATGACCGGTTCACAGCGGCGGGCCGCGGGAACCAGGACAGAGAACTGAGGGGCGATTGAGTGATAATTGTGTGTATGGGTTTATAATCATTGTCCGGCGGTGCTGTGCTGTCGTAGGGTACACTTACATTGCGTTGTTGACGTCTTGCGTGGTCTGTCAGGGGGGAGATGCTCGGTGCATGGAACTGCCGTGACGCGTCCAGGGTGCTGGGCTTCACAAAGAGTAGCAGATCAGAGGTGTGATGGAAAGCTCAATCGAGGTCGCATTGGCCTTGGTCGCGTGAAGTTGTGATGTCTCCTAGAAAGCGGGTAATGGGGTCAGCGCGGTGCAAGTATCGATGACAAGCAAAGGATAAGGTCATTGGGTGCGGAATCAGAGTATCTGTTCAAGGTTCTCATCGGTGGTAAGGTGGACGACCGGTTAGTCCTTTGTGACAGGCTCGGAAAGCAAACCAGGTCGATCCCACAGTGCTCCCATTGAGCGGTTGTCAAATTGTTTTCATCAGTGCAAGAGGAACACGCTGGAATAGTTCTTACCGTCATTGGCCAGTCCGTAGTGCTTCGAGGACACGGTGGACTTGGACGCTCCTGGAGATATGTCAGCAGCCTTCATGATCAGGTTGAATTGACTGTGAAAGCGAAACTTGACTGGATCAGAGTATCTGTTCAAGAGCACAGTACAAGCAAAGGACATCGCCGGCTGGCTACCAAGGCAAGGCCTGATGCTAACCAGGCAATGAGGCAAATCGCTTGCTTCGCGCGGTTGTCGTGTTGTTTTCATCCTCGCAGGTGCTGGGGGAGATGCGTTCACTTACAAACTCAGTGCTGAGCCCCATACAGAACGTGAGAGTGCGAAGCCGGGCGAAGAGCGCAGACTGACTCACGTTTTGCAGCGATCGCGCGCGCAATCGCAGCCGACGTTTGATGGGGCGAAGTGCAGTACGAGGATCTGATTGTCGTGATTGGCTTGCGACATCTGGTAAAGGAGCGGTGAAAAGAGATTGCGGAATGATTGAGAGTGGGGCGCGACAGTCCAGCCGCGTTTGCTGCGGTGCGCGTGAAATGTGTGTTGCGAGAAGACTTACCATGTCCGCCAGTATGGGAAGATGTTCCATGTCGGCTGCTGTTGAGTTGTATCGGTTAAAGGGATGATGCCTTGCGGGATCCTCATGAGAGTGCGGCAACGTGCCTTGGGTTTGCGTTGGCGCAAGTTGCTGGCTGCTGCCTTACCTTGTGGGCGCTCGATGGTGGCGACGAGCATCAAGTGACTGATGTTGTAAACCGGGGTTGTGAGATTCACCTTCATACGCGACAAATGACTGTCGCTACTCGATGAGTAGCAATCGAGCAAATGCATCAGTGAAGAGCAAGCGGTCTTGCGTGGGAGGAGGGCCGTGTGTAGTGAAGTTGGCGAAACGGCGTCAGAGTGTTTGATCGTTTGGAGATGCTTGACGGATGCGCGCTGGTTGTATGATCATGACGTGGCCCTCGCGTACATGGTCGACACCCAAAAGAAGGCAGTTGGACTGATACAGTTGGGTTTGTGAAGGGAAGAGTTTCAGGCAGCTCACGAAGCGGAGCGGCATAAACAATAGCAGAACTGCCCACTTGACTGCCAAGCAGTAGTCAGATGGAGCCTGGGTCCCTCAGGCGACCAAAACCTTCCGAAATCAGAATACGAGCCAATTATACATCACACGTAAGTCACTCATGTCTGTTCAGTCCAGTGCTTCCAGATTAAATTATAAGACAAGGCGATAATGCGACTCTTGTTTCCCTGTTCACTGAAAGCTCGTGGTGCATCCGCCCTTCGTACTCAATCGTCAATTGCACCCTGGAAGAGGATGCCGCCAGTGAGCATGACCAGGCCTTTGTTGGGCTGCCAATCGCGCGAGCGAAAGGCAAATCACCAGTAGCATTGTGTGGGTCCTTTCTTTGACGATAAGGTAGGCCGACAGGTCAGCATGGTCTTTAGCATGTATCAAAGCCAGAACAAGTACATGAATCGGAGGTGTTGTTGCAGCAGTCTTATGCGCGTTCGTCTGCCGAGTGGATATCCTGTGTACTTTGCTCGGACAGTCAGCAGGGCAACAGAGCTCATCGCGCAATGTATGCTCACAGCTGCAATCCCACTCAACGCGTCCTAGCAGTAATACTCTTGCCAGCAGGTACAATCACGGTCAAATACAACAGCAGCATCATGTAGTGTAGTAACGCGCATTCTTCTCCACTCCCTTCGACAAGCGAAAGAACTGATGAAAAAAGTGTTAGCATCAGCAAAGGGGATCGGACCCTCTGGCGATGACGGTCGCATGCAGAGCCGGGTTGGGGAGTACATGGACGAGCATCCAACTGCTCAAAATAACCGCAACAGGTGCAGTTTCCAATCCAGACCCAGATCCAGTGGTTTGCGAGATGCAGCAGCAGAGTGTAACAGCAGAGTAGCAGAGAGCAGCATGGTTAGTGACTGAACAGGGGACGGGGGTACTCACCGTGCCGATGCCATGCTGGCGACTGGAGAGAGAAAAGTTGGATTGAGGGGCAGACGCGAAGAGCAGATATACACGCACGGAGCCTGTGGGCTTGGCAGTACGGGACTCAACGGGCCGCAGCTACTACTTTGGGTCGTTCAGGTCACAAAGACGCAGATTGCATGTGATGCTCCGCGTGGCGATCGATGCGACATGTACGCGATCACTTCGAGCGAGATACAAGCCTTTTTCGTTCCCACATTCGACGTTCGGACCATCTTTGATCTCTCGCGACCGTTACCATCTCCTTGAACTTACGAACACCCTATTGCGCAAGTCCTGCGACCCGCGCGCACCTTTGTCGCAATCCCAGCCTGGACTTGAGCTATGCTGCAAAGCCATCATTCCGAGACGTCCAATCCAGCCAAGTCAGCAAGAAAATGCATGCAACATGCCGCGAATACGTTTCACTTTTCTTTTGGAGCAATCTTATCATGCTGCATGTCACTCCAAGGCCAGCAGTTCGAAGTGGACAGACGCACCAGCCTCGCAAAAGACACCAGAGAATTCCGGCGGCATGCGGCAGCGTCATTCCGATCTGTCATTCGGATACTGAGTGGTCATGTTCTGCGTCCCTCCTTCACGAGCATGGTCTGGGCCACTCGCGCGTTATTGTTGGCAAGGCTTTACATTTCAATGGCCAAATGCATCGACTATACCATCACGGCCGGGCATGCCCACATTTGCAGGAGCGAGAGTCATTGCCTGGTTCACAAAGCCGATCTCCTGGCCTTCTGGTGCAGCAGTAAGCCGCGGAACATGTGCTGCACTTCTCCAACTTCTGCTGGTCTTGGGGAGTTTCTGCAAGATGCTCTCTGACCAACCTTGCGCCACGGTATCTGCCATGGAGAAGCATCATCGGCTTGCATTCAGTGGTGAATACTGCGCAGATCACATTGGCAATGCACGCGCCGGCAAAGTCCTCGAATCGACCGAACGAAGGCGACAATCGCCCTACTTTTCGAGCAACAGATGCATTGCGCCGCATTTTCTTTTCCGTGCGTCTCGTGCCGTCTGCACCATATGCTGTGGCACGTAATTAAGAAACTTCCATTTACATGGCGAAATGACACGACATTCCAGCCGAAAGCCTGCCCGGGCCCAAGTCCGCTGGCAAGCATGCTCGACGTTCGACGTTGGATTTAGGTTCGGACAAGATTCAACCAGCGTGTAGGGCTGACAGAGCTTATCAGGACTTCACCATCACCTCCACAAATTCCTCGAAGGCATGTCGTCGAAATAGAGTATGCTTGGCTCTCCACTTGGTGTGTCAGCAGCCCTTCCGCCCGCTGTCTCACCTTATTCGCACTTCAGCCCCAGCTCCTCTGCTGCAGGACGCACAGCACGTATGTCTTCTGACGTACTTACAGCTTATCACAATATTACTGTACAGCGATACAATATTACATGGAACTTTTCGCACCGGACTTTGATACTGCGCACAGCACTCTTCTACGCAGCAGCCGGTTGCTGTCTATCAGAGCAATTCGACCTTGAACGCATGCCCGGCGTCTAGCAGCCTCCTCATTGACGCTCACCATTTGCAGTCGAAGACAGAAAAGACACAGCTCGTCCAAGCGGCAAACTGATGTCCTCTCCCTACAGAATGAAGCGAGTGCGAAAACTCGCTGCTCAGCGCTGATGGGACCAAAACAGCTCAAAAAGCCTCAAGGTCGGAGGAGTCGCACATGGGATTCGATGGAACGATCGTGAAAAGATCTTGTGAAAAGAACTCGAGTAGCCACATGATGCAGGAAGAACGTGGCGCGCTCTTCGACAAGTGTTCTTCAGTTCTTCTTCTTTTCCTTGTTCTCTTTCTTCCCAATTTTCACCACAACAGGTGTCGCACGATTAGCTTTCGACATGAAATATCCTGTTGCTTTCAATTTCCGCATCCCAGTTGCGTGATTCATATCTGTAGAGCTTCGAAGCTGTCTCAACGGCCTCATCATCATATTCAGTGTATGTCACCTCGATTGCGCTCGAAAAGAACTTGACTTTGCCGTCGCTCTGTTCCCTCACATTTGTCTTCTTCCCAGGGTGCGCATTGCCGCTTGCAAGGGTGATCAAGTTTCGGGCTTTCTCCTCCTGTCCGGCAGTGTTCAGAGAGGTAGGACCACTAGACTATTGGGAGCGAAGTCTCTGCTACGACTTGCTGACCGGCTCCTAGCGTCGACTGTTGTTGACTCTTTGCTCTATTGACAATCTTGGATCGATCAGACACATCGGCGGCGCTCCAAATCAAGCCAATCATTTGCAAATCCGATCCTTTCCAGCCGAGAGAGCTTGACATACTACGAACATGTTTGCTCTGCTTTCCTGCTTGATGTAGACTCCATGCTCTTGATACCGTGCTTGAGGCTCTTCTCCACATCATCCGATGTCCTTCGTCGTGAACAGTCTGCCTCGTACCGCTGAGGAAAGGAGGCATCTCATGGGACTTCTTGCAATCGCGCGAGTGATGTTGGTGGCCGATGCTACCATATAAGGAACAAGCTCATTGGTCAAATTTGGTTGGTAACAGAGATCGACAGTAGTATGGTTTGGTGTAAATTTGTCTTTTTCTTCTTGAACTAGACTATTTCACTTCATTCAGCAATTGGTACCGAGAGCCAGTCCTTGAAAGAATTGATCTACCAACCTCAGCAGTTGCAATGGCTTCAACTCCTGACATCTTTGCCGTCGCTCCTTTCCATCAGCGGGAACCTGCTGCCTTGCTGCAGATTGCTGCCTTGTTGGCCCGAGAAACAGACCTGACCCGCTATTCTCTTTTCGGACGCTTGGCAAGCCCAACTCCCGCATAAATAATTCCACAGCTCCGCAACTTTGGACTCTCTCTCTTTTCCTTCCTCACGCACTTGGGCGGCGCGGTGTCAACGAGGGCTTTGCCCAACTTGCCTGCAGTCATCCAGTGAGTTCGCCTGTTGGGTTCCCCTCCCCTCCCCCAAGGCCCAGCAGCCGCGTGAGTGCCAGGCGCCCGCACAATTTTTGATCTTTGGGTCTTTTGACCGCGGGTCAGAGACTTCACCACTCTGGCTCCTTCAATCCTGATGAGCGTTACCGAGCCATCAGCTACTTTTTGGACATCAAGGGGTTAGAGCTTCGGCACTGGCCCCGGTACATTGACTTTTTCATCATTGCTCATGCCTTGCGCATGGACTTGGAGAAGAATGCCTATTGTTATTGATGCTCTTTGTCTGCGAAGTCGAGTGATACTTGCTCATGAAATCGGCTCTTAAGCCAGCCTTTGTGTTCTTCGCTTCGTGAACATGTCTAATCCCATCTACTGCTACCCTGTGTATTTTATTGATAGCACTCACGGCGCCGCTGCCGTGTTGTCTGTTGATCAAAGCGCAATTGCTTCAAGGCGGCCAAAGCTGACAAATCGCGCAAGACCATGCCTTGCACCATTATGCGTCACTGGCGATGGGGTTCCAAGAAACCTAGATGGTGGAACATACAGAATACGAGGAACAACTTGCTGTGTCAACTATATCCGCAAATACGACGCGATCCGATCAGGCATCTTCTTTGCTGTCGCTCAGTCATGTCGCGCTGCCTCTGCCTTGCTACTAAGGAGGCACGGGACTGCACGTCGTCAAACCCTCTCTGGGTTGCGCGCCTGTCACGTCAAATGATACGCGCATTAACGACGAGCAATTGACACATCGTTGCTGCTTGTAACGGATGCAACTGGGAGTTCATCACTACACACGCTGCTCCACCATTGAAGACCTTCAGCCCTAAGGCCTCACTCCAAATTCGACCAGTCTCTTCTGTCCTCTGCTTGATCAACACAAAGATTCTCGAAGCTGCAATTCGCGCGCTCCGTTCAAAACCACCGCTGATCATCATGACTCACAATTCCGCCCCGAATGAGACGCGAAGAGAAGGAAGTGGGACAATAGGTGGTCGGCATTAGCTGGTTTGGGTGAAAAGAGATGCTGCGGAGAAGGCATCGGAGCAAACGCTGGGACTTGGAGGAAGCAGGCTGAAAATCAGTGAGACCTCACGGAAGGCATGGATGAAGTGGAATAATGACAAGGCATTTTCCTGCAACTGTCTTGACGAATCCTGTCAAGAGGGAGACAAAGCCTACGCTGCTGGGCTTCGACGTGAACCAGTGACAAAGCTGCCGTCCCCTGTTAATGTTAGCTCTTTCAAGATAGTAGCGTTGTCAAATGAGAGATACTACAAAGGCTTTGAGGCCGAACGAATCGGGAATTCCAGCTCCGCAAGATCTAAAGCGTAACTAAGTTACATCTCAACGGCCATTTCTCGACTTGGGATGACTCATGAATGGCTTTGAGCAGGCAATTAGACGCTTAGTGCAATGCAGACACACCAGGCCAGATTGCCATTGTTTTTGCTCTCTGTCAAGCCCATAATTCACTGACAACGTCAAGTATGGGACTCCAAGTCCAACAATTGACTGCCCCCGTGATTCCGACACTTCACTATCTGATTGTGAACCGAAGAGATCTAGGCTGCACAAAACTCGCACCTGCTCCCACTTTGAACCAAGCTTACTCTTCCCTCAACCCCACCAACAACCACCCCTCTTCCATCCCTTTCATCGCAACCATGGTGCGCTGGACCTTGTACGAGCGTTACACGCTCTATCATCTGTTCCACTGCTTTGGCTATGATCGAAACGACCAAGATTGGTGGACGATTTACACCAGCATGCATGGCAAGAAACGGCCCCACCAGGTCGTTTACGACGACTGGGGTCAAAGAGACCATGAGTCGCGTGGGGCAATGTACAGGACGCAGATATTCAAAAGAGATGACAGTCAGTATACTGATGAGGAGAACGTTGCGTTGGTCAAGGCTCTACTCGAAATAACCCGCCATGCGAAAGAACTTGGAATCACCCTCCCAAAGATGGCCAAGAAACCCAGAACATCACCAGCAAACCAGAACGATGCGCTCGAGCACTCCACCAACGCCCCCTCCCACGCGGATGACAACATGTTCGCTGAAGAACAATTCCCTACTCCCCTCCGCACCTCTGAGCAATTCCAGGCTACGGCGCCAGGCTCATCCCTCAACATCGCACAGCGTACTGAAGACACTACCAGCAGCACCCGTTCCACAAACAATGCTGCGTACCGTACCGAACACTCTCCACCTTCGCAGGATGGAACATCCCAGCAATCAAAGAAAGCGAAGTACGCGATGACCGTATCCGAAGCTGTTGCGGAGTGGAATCGTCTCTTCTCGGCGCCCCGGGAGAGACGCGAGGGCCCGGTGCAGCAGCCAGATAAGAGTTCTTCAGATGGTGGCGTTGAAGATGCCGATACCAACGTCGACGACGATGCGCAGCCCGCTGCGTCCCCTCTTTTTGGACTTCGCACGGTCGACCAAGACGTGCAATTCATGTATGGCGAATGGGTACTGGAGAACATGGAAGACATCGTTTTTGAGGAAGTAGTGGAGCCGCCGGTTACCAATGTACCTCGGCAAAAGAAGCGTCAGCGTGTCAACCCAGCTCCTACTCCGAGAGATCGCATCAACGCCTTTTTTGCCTACATCTTTGACGGGAAGATCGATGACGAGACCGTTGACACAATCATCAAGCGTGCCGATAACCACAGCATCGAAGGGGTGTTCCGGGTCTGCTGCTACCTCACCGAGCCAAAACATCCGTTGAAGGAGTCATTTGACGCGAGACGGACTAGTCCCTTCTTCAACTTCCACGTGGCGGCCCGCGTCTTTGGTCGAAAACTCCATATGGTTCATTACAAGGATGTTACCTGGCAGGGGAAGCGAGGCGGGCAGCCTATGATTGCATTGGAGGGCATGCAACCAGTTGAAGACATGGAGATCCTGGACGAGACGCACCCTGACTTCCGATCCGGTAGTCGTGTCTACACCATCAAGATCTTCCAACCAAACTGCTTGGGAATGGGTAACACCATCGGAAGAAGCACGGCTTTTGTCACTTTCGACGCGATGATCTGCAACCCAAAGGCATGTCGGGTATGCTCGGGATGGAACCAAATCTTGGAAGGGAACGCCCCGGAGTCTTCCAACTTGCCTCGCGTGCATGGTCGCTTCTTGATGGGTGAGAACGAATTCTTTGCAGGGCCAACTCTGGGGCCAAACCACCATCATGAAGAATTCGTCGAGGATCTCGAGCTTGGCCCAATCGACGTCGAGTTCAATGACGATCATTCTGAGCCGGCTATCATCTGCAACCGCTGGAAGTGCGCTTCATGCATCGAGTATATGAGCTTCTACAAGAAGCTTGAATGATCCGAGATGGGGGTGGGTGAGCTCGCGTTTTGGGGTGTCATTTGAACGAGAATTGGGCACAGACAAAAACGATACACGTGTTGCGGCGAGCCAAACATGCGCTTAGAGCGAGGGCTTGTCAGAGAAGGGTTGGTTCTTTCTGGAGTCTCAGTATGGGTTTAAGGACGTGTGATGCAGGGCTAGGTTTGGCGCAGGTTGGCTTTCGTTTTTGGAGTGTTTCGCGCAGTTGCCAGCGCTTCAATGGCAAGGATACGTAAAAATGAAATGGAATACAGCTCAAAAGATACTGATCCCCAATGATATATACTCGGACGTGCTTGTCAGTAGTATCAAGGTCGTTGTGCGATCTTACTCACACGTTTGCTGAGGCGCCGGGGCATATCAAGGTCAACTCGGTGACTTCAAACAAGATTTGATGCTGGAGAATGGGCCAAGAAGTCAACAAAGACTCTTGACCTGCAGTGTTGTTCAGAGCCATGCATTGGATAAAACTGTAAACATCGAGAGAGCTTCCTTGGACAACACGTAAGCTGCGATTGATCCCCAGGTTTAAGGCAGAGAGTTCTTCTCATTCTGGCCAAAACGCTTGGATTCAATTTTTAACCAGAGCATATCGCTGCTGCTTGTCTCACAGCACGCAATCGAACTATCGTTCATGAGTTCCAAAATCGCAGATCTTGAGCCTGACACACGCAGAGTTTCTTCCCCCGAGAACAACCGTTTGGAGTTGCGACCAGTCGAACCACGGATTCATCGCTTCTACATCGTGGAACCGTAAACATGGTGGCGCACAACGCCCTGTCTCTTGGCGAAGTGTGGATATGAATCCATTGCCGATCCACCTTCACCAGGAACCTTTGATCGGTGCAGAGCTACCATGCTCAGCAAGGTCCGCCGTAGGTAGAGTCTCGCACCCTTTCTATTGTTCTCGATGATGGCGTCTTCCAAAATCTGCTCTGCTCTGCTCGTGAAGGATTTCTGACGTTTTTTGTGGGATTGGCTCTCGTGCGAAATTGTGATCTCGAGGATCGCTGTCGTCGACATCGAGGGCGCGGCAATTTCGCACAATTGCTGATGTGACGACGGGTTGCTGTGAAGGGAGTGAAGAAAGTTTGTGTTCCGGCGTCAGTAAAAGAAGGCATGAACAGCCGCGATGCAGACGTCAGCAAGGTTGGAGTCGTCGCTCGCGCTGATCAAAGCAAATTGACCTGCTGTGAATTGGCGTTGCGATCATTCTCAACTGTTGCGGAGGGCGTATGTCCGAGCGATGACCTGGCGAGGGAAACGCGTTTCTTCCTACTTACCCATAACTTTTGCTGTTGATGTAGGTGAAGAGACTTCGCAAACCAATACCGCTCGGCTGTTACTCATGGAGCCTTGGTGGGTATCGAGCGTTGTTGCGGGAGGCCTTTCTATGAATGATACGGAATTGCTCCCCTCACGAAGAATGGTAAGATGGAGATACAGGTGAAGTCGTATCATACTATTGGAAAGACATTGTGGCGGCATTGTGGCGTCTGCGTAAATATTCGTTGATCGGTGCATCCGGGCGAGCTGGAAGAATGACTGGGAAAGAGAAAAGACTTGAATTCGATCTCAGCCCAGTGCCCGAAGCACTGGGCTGAATGCGAAAACAATAGACAAGACGCAGAAGAGCAATGAAAGAACGACTTCACGTGGGCAGAGGGGCGCAACCGATATCAAAACAACATGCGGGGTGACAGCGCGCGCGAGACAACACACGCGACCTCATACCAGCTACGTAGTTTGCATGAAGGGAAAACGGCAAATCACTTGACAAGCACGAGAGAAATGATAGGTAATAGAGCAGAAAATTTGATTGAAGAATACATACATGTAAGGTAGAGCACAATGCATGGAATGTTCGCCCCTATTTGCATTACCATCTCAGCCTCGAGAGAGGCGCGAGACAATGCAGCGAGGTGATGTGAAGTTCGATCTACGCCTTGCCTTCTCCCTCCATACTAGCCAGTATGAAGAGACTTGTGGGCATGCGAAGCAAAAGACCTGGCCGTTGGAAATCACTCCGCGGCGTACGTCTTTGCCAGTGAAGCACAAGAGAGTGAGTGAAGTCCAGTGCGCACCACCTGACAGAGCAGGGCCGCAAACAAACAAAACCAAAAGAAGCCACAGAACAGCTGCCCGAGGGCAAAGCTGAACGGGCAGAAGAGGGGAAAGACCACTTACCTGCAAGGGGAAGAGGGAGAGGAGAGACATGGACGTACCTGCGAGTTACTTACCTTCCAATGTCGGCGTATTGACATTGGGTTGTCGAGGAGTTGCTGGAAGGCGAAGTGAGGTTGCGAGAGAAGGCGAGGGTGGTGGGTGTGCCCGGGGTGGATGCTGCTGGGGGGGATGCTGCTGGGTGGGATGCTGCTGGGCGATGGAAGAGGATTGAAGTTGAAAGTGGGCGAGGATGTGAGAGAAGAAGTGAAGGTCAAGACGAGCTGGGAAGGCCCTGATATACCCTGGGAGCTTGGCATCAGGCGGCTACACCTACGTCCGTGCACTTTGATTAGGTGCCTTACCTTGAGTGCAGCTCCTCAAGCTGTCCGGATTGGGTCAAGCGCGATGGCAGTATCAACACGCCCAGAAAGCAGTGATTGTCATGTTGATACGTGTGGTATGATCAACGGGGCATGATTGAATGATTTCAATGAATACTTGTCTCAATCACACCTAGATCTCTGCATTTTCAGTTTGACGCGACATTCACAAAAATCAACTCTTCCCAGCCACTTCATTTTTGAACAACATCGAGGAATACGTGATCTGGAAATGGTGCCTTCCTAATTCAGCACAATCACACGCAATCAAACGGAGCTTGAAGCCAAGCTTAGTCATCCTCCCGCCACCTTGATTGTGTTGATCGAAGCAGAATGGTCCGTGAGTCTTGTGATTGCAGCTCCACAGGCCGTCTATAAGAACCCATCCCCCGCTCCCACTCTTTCGACTTCCTTTTCTTCTTCTTTCTCCATCTTGGTGCAGGGGTGAACGTACGCCAGTGAGGACTCGTCCGAGGCTACGTGTTTGCTATTTGCGAACTACACCCGACCTTCTTCACCTGGTCTTCGGATCAGGTGAGAATTTTTGGAACCTTTCGACTTCACAGTCATCAACGCTTTTTCATCAAGCTCTTGCCATTTGGCACGGTTTTGGAGAAGAGCTTCAGCGTTTTCAAATGCCACCATGATGTTTCTCTCGTGCAGTGTCATCGCGTTCATGCCTAGCTTGTCATGCTGTCGAGACTCAATCATACTGGGTAGATGGTCCTGCCTGTTGATTCATGGAATCATTCTCGACGATTATGCTTTGCGCATGCTGCAATTCGTACGTCGTCGCAGTCTTCATGTCGTTGCCCATGGGAAGCCTTTGCTGCGCGTGCCCTTGCATGTACTTCACAAGCCTTAGACTGAGTCATTCTTTTGTGTTTGTAATTTTTTACGCGACAAGCAGTTACGAAATGGAACAAAGTATGATAATCACCACTCTTGCATCACAAAATGACGTGTTTACGTTCTATGTAGAGCTGCTCGAGTGCAGCACCGACGCAAGCTTTGCTGAAGTGAAGTTGTTTGGAAGGGAGGCCTCATGCCAACTACACAAATGGCAAGCAAAGACAGCATCTGGCAATATTCTTTCGTGAAACCATGTCTCCCATGTCTCCAAAATACGACATTTGTCAAAGTCATCATCTCCGCCTGGAAAGCATTGCTGTGGCAGCGGAGTCAACAGACTCCAGCCTTTGGTCTGCCGCGCTGCTCGCACAACACCATTATAACTACCCACCTTTCCAATTCTTGACTTACTGACACACAGGTGGGCCAGCCGCACGCCCATTCCAAGATCGTGACACGCGTTGACCTGTCGACACGTTCACGGCAAGCGACAACCAATGCGAGCTGGGCCACCCGACGAGAGAAGGCCCATCCAGAGCTGCTTGAAGTACGACCACGCGCAATACTCGACCGCCCTCCAAATGCACCTTCCTCACCGAAACCGTTCCTTCGTTTACGGACTCACAGCGAGCGCACACCTCGGGAGGGCATGGCGCCACCTTAGCAGACCACCATGCGTGACATACGGCAGAGACTTCCCCACGAAGACGCCCAAAAGGAGAATACCACTCGGAAAAGAGCCAGAGCAGCGTATCAACAGCCTCTGCGCATCACGGGATAATGGCATCGTCTGAGGTGCGCATCTTTTGGGATGGATTGGGTGACCATGACCCGCGCGGCGCGTTTCGGGGCATTGTGCCTGAGAAAACGATCACCAATGAGCGAATCATGCGAGGTATGCTGTCTTGAGGAATGGATGCACGGGCATAAAGTCCCAGCTCTCATAGTCTGAGACGCTGTTCAGTCTCTCGACGAAAGGCACCAGCACGGCCTCTTTGGAGCTGAGTGGCAACGGTCGGCCGGTGTTGCGACTACGGATCAAAAGTCATCGAGAGATTGCACAGCGACGCAGACGTAACGCTTCAATCGGATAATCTACTACAGCACAGCATCAGAGCGCCTTTTCTTTCCGTTGTCGGCCACCGGGAACGTGATCGGGAGCACCCAATGGCAGCTAGCTTTGACGAAAAGGCAAAATGTCAAAGTTCAGTGCGGTAAGGCACAACATTGATTCACCGCACCGAAGCCTACAATGATTCCCTTGTACGACCCATCCGCGCAGGAAGAGGGCCGAAGATACCAAACCTCAAATGAATCACTACTCATCTGGCAGTACTGTTCCTCCGGGGTCCAAGAGGTTGGTGGTCCTCAAGGCGCCACGACAAGCCTTCATACACTGATGTCTTCAAACAGTCCGCGAGATCAATTCGGATCCACCGTCAGCCCTGTGAGTCACTGGTCAATCAATGAGGGTTTGAGAATCAGGAGCCAAGGAGCACGACGCATCGGCGCGTCACAAAACGTCTGCACAAAAACGATGCGTGTGAGTTCTTGCGCGCCTTTCCATTTTCTCCACAGCTTTGAGAACAGGCCCAACGGATCGTACTGCTCGTATTGCTGATGAGAAGGCGCTTCAATTGCAGATTGACCTGTTTTATTCGAGCAAGCATGCACCAGCCTCACTTCTCCAGGCTTCCAAGAGCTGCAACCCCAAAGGCCGACAAGGAGTGATGGGAGGGGTAGGAGACAGATGCACTGGAAGATCTTGCAACGAATCTATTCGAGAAAGGAGGTGGACACACCAGCGTGAAGAGCAGGATTCGGAATACCCTTTGCCATTTCGATTGAGCACGCTTCTTTGAGTCGATTCACGCGGACTAGATGATACCAGGGAGCGAATGTAAGCCTTTACTGTTGCCAGCGTCTCGCCTCTGAATTTCGCTCCAAGTGGGATGATTGCCTGGCCACTGGGTGCTCAAGATGTTCTGCTCTGGAAAGGAAGGTGGGAGAATGCAGGACTTTGTTAGAGCTATTGGTTCTGAAATGACTCTTCTCCACAAGCGATTCCCGTTCATATTGCTGCATCCAGCCGCTCCTGTACTTTTTTTAAAGCTGTTCTTGTGGCGTTGTCTTCCTCAGGTGGAATCTCCCTTTGCCTTTCTGGTTCCTCCCTGGGTTTCTTCGGCCCCATCGATCTCTACCCTACTGTGGTGACCAACGTCGCCTGTGTTCTACGATGAGGGCTCTTTGGCTTTTTATGCGCCTCTCTCTGGCATGTGCGCGCGAATTGAAAATCACATTGTCTCGTCGGTACAGGATCAAAGGCCCAGTGACGATGCCAACTTGTGCAATTACGGCTATACTGAGTCGTCAGGTCTCTGCCCCCAAAATCCAGAGTCGAGCCTTGCTCGCAGCTCAAATGTTGTACATGCATTCAGTAGCCATCGAAGACAGTCGACCGGGCCGACGCATTGGAAAAGCTGCTCGCTGACTAAACCGCCGCATGGCACGATACCGTCGTACACCACCGGCACTACATGTTGGTTCTCGAGTACATTCTACCAGATGCGTGGGCACCCCAGATCACGGACTCGCCTTCTGCGACATGCGCCGAGCGGACGATCGAGAGATCTCAATTGTCACAGAAGCCAGGATGATCGATGAAGGGTGCCTTGAAATCGCGATTATTTTTGCCTAGACCAGAAGAAACAGCTGGGGATGCGATCTGCCAGCGACCTTCTACTGTTCGGACCTTGCGAGCTTCAAAGTCAGCGCACTAATCCCTCGGAACAAGCCATCGCATCGGCCGTGATTTTCTAGTACCACTTGTCTCCTCGGAGCGAAGATCGAGAGCTAAGCAGTCTCACGAGAACACCCAGGCGATGAAGTATGGCTCCAGCCCACGGTGGGGAAGCTGTGTAAATTCGCTCTGCAGGGGGCATGCCTATCTGCGCACGGTATGAAACTCACTCCAGGAGTTTCTGCACCTTGAGGTTCTTTCAAAAGGAACATCTCAATGGCCGATCAGTCCAGCGCGCCAATGACTAATGAGGGACGAGTCACTGTGCGATGAGGATCTCACACCCAAGCGCCGATTTACCTACTTCGCATGGCTTCCAGCACCCTCGTCTTCGAGCTTGAGAGAGGGACGTGTTGGGTTCAGGATCAAAGCCTGCAGCAGACCGCTTTGCTGCTTGTACAACATTACAGAGCAACTACGACTGCGCGACTACTCGCGACTCAGTGGCGGCCCCCTCGGGACCCGCGCAACGTGAACGCAGACAAGCAGGCAAGACAAGAGCTTCCCTCTCGTATCATGGATGAACAGCTGCGATGTCGGCACGAGCGGCCAGAAGCCGGAGACCGTTGCCATGCTGGCGATGGTCACCAGCTTCCGTTCTCTGAAGATTATCACAGCGATCACCTAGGGACAATCGGAATGTAGATTGTAAGGCAGCAGTGCACGGACGCCCTTGCCACAGTACAGAGGCACAAGGTGAGGCCAATGAGCGGGGCTGTTTGACCTACCGAAACAGCCTCAGAGTCGACGAAAGGTTGAGACAATCCCCAAAGACCGATGATGGCTACTCAAACTTCCCGAGTGAGCTGCTTCTGCGATTGAGGTTGGGAAGAAAGAGCATGGATACACTGAGATTGGTTGCGTTGCTGGAGAGCGATCGGAGATGCTCTCTCGCCGACATTTGGAAGATGAGAGATCCAAGACGGTGAGAGCATCGCTGTGAACGATATTTACCTCACCTCTTCGCATCCATAACCCTTCTGCTCGCTTTGAAGGATGACGGACAACCTTTTCATCTCAGGCGCTCGTATGCCCTTGCCAGCTCCAGACTTGGGCCTCGACATCCATACAACATCGTCGTCAGGTCTGACCTTAGCAGCTCTCAAGCTGACAAAATTGTGGGCTAGCCATGGTCATACCTCGGAGAGCCACTATGATGCCGTTGAGAAGGGTATCTGCGGGTTGTACAAGCCCTCATCTTCTACTGACGGTTTACATTGTGGATTGACCTGGTGCCAATGTGGTCCTTAAAACCCCTGTTCAATATTCTCGCAGGAAGGGTTGCCGCTAGGCCTTGAATCGTTCCACCAAGAGTAAGGAGGCACCTAGGAGGGCATTCCTTCGTCAACGCGAGCAACCAGAACAGCCATGCTTGTAGCTGGGCCTCGGTTCAGAGGCGGCAGCTCTGGATTGGAACGACGATGAACAGCTGCCGTCTTCAACGCCCGTAGTGAGGATTCCAATGTCTCCAAGGACGAGAGATAGGCCTTGGTATCAGGGTCTTTGCATTGGAAGCATGGAACCAAGCAGGTCTCGTCTGCGCAGTCATTGACTCGCATACCTTCCCACTTTTTGAACGATACCGACCCTCTCAACACCGGCGCTCGTCTTTAACCCCCTTCAATCAGCCGCTCACGACTGCGAGTCGTAGCTTGCTGTCTTTAAAGTCCAGACTCTCGCAGTAACTCAGAGCCACGACACCACAGCTCGGCGCCCAGGGTGAGCGTTTCTCTCAGACCCAGGACCTGCCAAGGTGAGACCGAACGAACCGGCAATCCCAGAACGTCAACATCGAAGCAGTGAAGTTTGGTTCTTCCACAACGGCGCATCCTGCTGTGTTGATGAGATTACTGACTTCCGCGAGACTCAAGCAGGATGACACGATCAGTCAGATGCTGAGCAGAACCCAGAGCTCTTCCCCGAGTCCTTCACCCCAAACGAGCCGACTCGACGAAGCCGGAGAAAGTGTGATCGGCGACAGAGATAGAGCGACACCAGAGAGCAAAGGCAAATATTGGATGATGCAGCTGGGGAGGGAGATGATGAGGGGCAGGGCATCGCATAAGTGAGCAGGCAAGAAGTAACTGATGAGGAAGAGTGATCAAGCATGTGAGCGGCAGAGCAAGTGATCCAAAGAACGGCATGGGCGATTGCAAGAGCGAGCGGTCAAGCGCAAGGGCGATGATGGAGAGCACATTATTCCGAGCAGTGCGCGGAAGCGCGTGATTGCAAGAGTCAGGATTCATGGATGCTGAGCAGCGAAGTTCGGGCAACGTGGTGGGGTTCAAGAGCAAGGATGCAAAGGCGAAGGACTCGGTGCGAAGAACAATGCTGCATGGGGGAGGGAGCACAGAGCAAGGACAACGATACCATTCGAGCGGGTGGAGGCAGATGCTCAAAAATGCAAGAGCATGGTAAATGGAGTGAGAAGATGAACGTGAGTGAAGTGGTGATGAAGAATTCATGCTGACATTGAACAGCCCGACACTGACGGAAGAGCAACCACGAATCGGTACATGACCTGCCGCACAACTTCCAAGATGACTTCCCTCCCAAATGCCCACCCGGTCATCTGCCCTTGCCCCAACTGACCTCCCACCCTTCCCCCAAGCATGCCTCAGCATCCAACACCAAGTACCAAAAGCCGAACCCCACCTGCGAAACCCCCAAAGCCACAAGAAGATAGGCCGCCGCAGCCTTCCACAAGGCAAAAAGACACAAAAAAAGACCCGCCGACTCCATGAAGAAGCCTCTGACAATGTGTGCGCAAAGCCAGCCACCCGGTGTGCAAAGACACCGCCGTCGCCCGGTAGTGTCCGAGACACGAATCCGAACTCGCCTAACCGGAGTACGGTCGGCTGACAAGAAACCGCCTGGTAGCGCCCGAGGCCCGAACCCAGACTCGAGCCAACGTTAGAAACAGACGAGCTGCCAGTGCGAAGGCGCTCAGAACGTGATAACCCGCCGACTCCCTTAGGGAGCCTCTGCCTGGAGCGTCCTCCGAGGCAGCCACCCAGTGGTTGTCAAACCACTGCTTTCGCCAGGTCGGTGGCGTCCAGAGATGCGCTTCCGCTAGGCTGCAGGAGAGAAGAAAACAAAGTCAGACTTGGAGATGCGCCGCACGCTAGAACTCCCGAGGAAGCTCACACGCAAAGCACACCTCTTCGCCTGGCAAAGTCAAGAAGCTCGCCCAACCCAAGTATCAACGACCGTACTCGCAGCCATAGAAAACGCCCAGGGGTGTTTCAAGGCAAAGAGACTTTCTTGCTCATGCTGATGGTAGGGTTGAAGCGAGAGATAGGCCGGTTTCCGGGGGTGCAACTGGACCGAGCCCACACTGATCAGCGCTTATTCTACACCACCCGA
>MSJI02000175.1:0-51082 GCA_001931905.2 Cladosporium sp. IMV 00045
CATGTCTCGCGCCGCGCAGTCGAAGCCCTCGCCGGCGGTCAAACGCCCCAGCGGCAACGGCAGCAGCGGCGACGTCCAGCACGGTGAGCAGCATGAGCAGCTGAACGACCGCCTGTCTTCACTGCGCGTCACTACTGACACGGCGTCGCCTTCTTCAGAATCATGCCCCGTGTGCAAGAGCTCGCGCTACCTGAACGCCAGCCTGCGCTTCCTCGTCAACCCGGAATGCTACCACAAGATGTGCGAGTCTTGCGTCGACCGCATCTTCTCGCATGGCCCCGCCCAGTGCCCGCTGCCGGGTTGTAAGAGGACCTTGCGCAAGCATCGCTTCAGGGTGCAGACGTTTGAGGATATCAAGGTGGAGAGGGAGGTGGATATCAGGAAACGAGTGGCGGCTGTGTTCAACAAGCGAGAGGACGATTTTGAGGATTTGAGGGCGTACAATGACTACTTGAACGATGTTGAAGACATCACTTTCAACCTGGTGGAGGGGATCGATGTTGAAGAGTCGAACAAGCGCTTGGAATCATATCGGCAACTGCACGCGGACGAAATCGCGGCGAACCAGCATTTGGCGCAAGAAGAGAAGACATCATACAAAGAACTACAAAAACAAGAGCGACAACAAGCGAGGTTGCGACGCGAAGCGGCCCACAGAGAGGAAGAAGAGGAACGAAGAGAAGCCGCCGAGAGCCGACGAGACGTCCTCAACCGTCTGGCGCAAGGAACCGAAGACGCAGAAACGATCGCAAAGGAAGGCCAGCAAGTCCAACTTAAGCGGCGCATGGACAGACAGGCCGCAGCAGAGCGCCAGCGACAATTACAAGCCGCCTCAGACATGGGCAACGGGAGCTCGAACCTCGTCATCAAAGGTCTCAAGACGCGCAAGGCACCCGAGCCCGAAGCGCCGATCGATCCGTTCGGCGGACTGGCTTTCAAGACCGATTACTACACTTTGCAAGACCATTACAGCTGGGAGGTCGTCCAGAATCCGATCAACGATAAAGTCGTCCGGGCTGGCGGATACGATGTCATGGAGCAATTCGGCGGTAGGGCGCTGTGCGAGGCATTTTCTGGTCTGGGCGTGTTCGTGGCGGATGAAACTACCGAGGGAGTGAAGGGTGAGCAGGACGAGCGTGTGGCGGGCACCAGGAGGGCGGAGTTGGGGGCCAAGGATATGGATGTGAAGATGGAGGATCCTTTTTGAGGCATCCTAAAAGTTAAGAGTGATTTTGTTGACTTCGTAGCGGTTTAGCGGCATTTTGGGCTTTGGCGTTTCTTGCTCAGGGTGGATGGAGAATAGATACCCACGGATTGGTGTAGGATATAGAGCGGGAAACAGGACAAAAGACTTGACACGGCAGGGGCATAGAAGCACTGCAGTTCAGTACTTGTAAAGTATAAATGAGGATTTACTATCATGCCAGGACATGATCACACGACGTTCTGACTGCCTTGACTTTTCTCCGAACTACAACGCATGATATGTGTACAGCAGGTTACTGCATCACACCAGCTCTTGAGAGACCTTGACGTCACCTCAGAGCTCTCTTAGCTGATGGTGTGACTTTTCACATGTAGAGCTGACGACAAAATCACGAGAGAGACACACAACATGGAGCTGTACTAATCAATTGCAATGTCAATGAGCTTGAGAGTCCGTGGAAGCTCTACTGGTACTTCAAGTATCTTTCGATGAATCAGGCCTTCGTCTGTCTATCTCATCGGCCTTGCAACGAATATCAATGGTGAAGTGGAATACTGTTGCCTACATGTAAGCACGATTTTATCAAACATTAATTTCGCAAAAGTCCCATGTTCATCAAGCCCGTGAGCTGCCCCACTACGCCCGTAGACTCCGTATGCCATAGCGGAGAAACGGCTGCGCGAGTCGAGTCGTGCTCGGGTTCGAAACCCGAACTGCTGCTCTGATGCCTGGTGATGACGATGCTGGGGTCTGCGGGTTCAGCTCATCAGTTGTCGCCTTGGCTCGTAATCTCAGCTGTGTTCATGGATACGGGTTACTTCTGTTTGGGTACTTGGCCTTCTTGATAGGTTATCATATCTTCGAAGAGAAAATGGAGAGCTCATGCATGCAATGCGCTTCTCGACAGTCGAATCGCAGCCTTGAGTACCTATGATGCAACTTCAGATCTTGTCTACATGATGACTGAGCTGAAACGGAGACCTTCATATCCGAATGCGCAGTGGAGGGCTGTGGGACCTTTTTTTTATGCGGCCGCGGAAGGGGCGCAGGCGGATCGAGCATGCCGGCGTCGCTCTTGTGCCCTGCCAGCCTTACTTCGAAGATCCTTCGCCTTGTGGCCAATTTTTAGAAACATCATCATGCATTTGTGCGTATGAAAACGAGGTGAGGCTGAACATTGAGTGACTGCTCAGTCAAGTCGCTCATGAAATCCATATGATATACACCCCAAAGAACATCATGGTCAATTCACACATGCAAAACCGTTTCGAGCATCATCGTTCCCCAGGCGATCGCCAGGCACGGCTCGGATGACAATCGCGAGATCATCTCGAGCCAGCAGAGGAAGAGTGGAGCTTTGACCCGAACCTCCCAAGCCCTTTGGTAAATAACGTTTCGTCTCAAGCCTAATCCCTCGTCATAAACCATTCCGCCCGTGTCCGAGAGTGGCACTGCGCGCCGCCGTGCTCCAAACATGCACTTTCACGAGGGGCTATGTTCTTCCTGAGCCGTACATTCTTCACATAAGTATTCCAGACCTCGCCTGACTGGCGTTTTCCTTTTTGGTTTGCTGTTCTCTTAATCGGTTCTTCTCATATCATGAAATATCAATCATTCTACTCAGGGGCGCTCGTACTGGCTTCGGCCTCAGGTGAGATCACACGAGCAAAACTCATGTACGACGTGCAAATGCTAACAATCGACAAAAGCGTCTCCTGCACACCACCCCGACTTCCAAGACACCGTCGCATTCGCCGTAGCTGGACTCGCCGAGCGCGCGCTGCCCGCCAACGCACCGCATGGATACGTCCCTCAGACCAACCCATGCCCCTCCAATGCGCCCTCAGTCCGCAATGCGACTGATCTGTCGCGCGAAGAGAAAGAATGGCTCGAAGTGCGGCGCAACGCGACCGTGCAGCCCATGCGCGAACTCCTCGGTCGTTTGAACATCGAGGGTCTGGACACGAACAAGTACATCGATGACCACCAGAACAACGCGAGCGCACTGCCTAACATCGGCATTGCCGCTTCTGGTGGTGGGTACAGAGCCATGTTGAACGGCGCCGGGCACGTGCAAGCTTGGGATTCCAGAACGGAGAACTCGACAGGTGATGGGCAACTGGGTGGCTTGCTGCAGTCGAGCACTTACATTGCTGGCTTGTCGGGTGGTAGCTGGCTCGTTGGGTCGCTTTATACCAACAACTTCTCTTCCATTTCTGAGATCTTGTCATATGAAGGAGAATCATCTCTGTGGCAATTCGAGAATTCTATCTTTGAGGGCCCGTCGACTGGGTCTATTCAACTTTTTGACTCTATTGGCTACTACAGCAGCATCAGGGACTCTGTTGAGGACAAACAAGATGCTGGGTACGACACCACTCTTACTGATTATTGGGGACGTGCTTTGTCTTACCAATTGATCAATGCTACCGATGGCGGTCCTGAGTATACCTTCTCTAGCATCGCACAGCAAGACTGGTTCCAGAACGGCGACGCGCCTTTGCCACTCATTGTTGCCGACGGCAGAGCGCCAGGCGAGATCCTGATCGCCCCCAACACCACCGTCTATACGTTCAATCCCTGGGAGATGGGCTCCCACGACCCGACCGTCTTTGGTTTCGTGCCTCTTCAATATCTCGGTACCAACTTCACAGCAGGATCTCCCCGTGACGATGACCGATGCGTGACTGGCTTCGACAGCGCCTCCTTCATCATGGGCACTTCCTCGTCTCTCTTCAACCAAGGTCTCCTCATGGTCAACAGCACCGAAACCAGCGGAGCCTTCCAGGACGCCCTCCAATCCGTCCTCCAAAACACGCTCGAAGCCATTGGCCGCGCTAACAACGACATCGCCGACTACCCCAACCCCTTCTACCACTACAACAACGACACCAACCCCAACGCGGAATCCGAACAACTCACCCTCGTAGACGGCGGCGAAGACCTGCAAAACATCCCCCTCAACCCCCTCATCCAACCCGAGCGCCACATCGACGTGATCTTCGCCATCGACTCCTCCGCCGACACAAACGACACCTGGCCCACGTCCGACTCCGCCACCGGCTGGCCCAACGGCGCCTCCCTCGAAGCCACCTACCGCCGCTCCCTGGCCGACATCCAGAACGACACCGCCTTCCCTTCTATCCCCAGCGTGACCACTTTCGCCAACCTGGGCCTCAACGCCGGCCCGACGTTTTTCGGCTGCGACAGCTCAAATTTCACAAACGCCTCCAACATCCCCCCTCTCATCGTCTACCTCCCCAACGCCCCTTACGTCTACAACTCCAACGTCTCCACCTTCGACCCGGACTACAACACCACCGAGCGCGACGCCATCGTCCTCAACGGCTACAACAGCGCCACGCAAGGAAACGGCACGCTGGGGCAGAACTGGCCTACGTGCGTTGGATGTGCGATTTTGAGCCGCTCGCTCGATCGCACGGGTACCGATGTGCCGGATGTTTGTCAGCAGTGTTTCGACCATTACTGTTGGGATGGAACCATCAATGATGGAGAGTTGAGCTCTTACGTGCCGGCGATGAAGTTGGCGGATGAGCAGGTTGATGTCAATAGTGGTGCGGGCAGGTTGGGTGTTGTTGCTGGGTCGGTGGTTGCTGCGTTGGGCGTGGCGGTTTGGAATTTGATTTAAAGAGGATTTTCTTTGGTTTAGGGGATTTTCTTTTGGTTTAGCGATTGGGGAAAAGTTTGGATGGGTGGCATTCTTTGACTGTTTCTCTTGTTTCTTGTTTGAGGATTTCTTTTGCGGGTTATTTTGGTCAATCGATCTACTTCCATGACATGATACATCTGTTCCCTCGGCTGTTTCTTTCCTTTCCTGGTGTTGTTGAAGATCAACTTCAGGTCACTGATGCCGTACGTCTATAACAACCCCCGTTCACATCTGGTCAACGTCCCTCTAGTCGTCCATTGCGAAACCAAGTTCCATGCCGCTTGTGAAGAGAATGCTATTGCTATCGTGTCAGTTTCGGTTCGGTAAGAGGTAATTGAGGGTCCAACGATGGCGTACCTGCGAGTAGCCGAATTGTCAATCCAAGTATAGAGGAAAGCAAAAGTGCAGCCCTACTCAACGCACCAAGGGTGATTCTCGTTGTGCTGGTGATAGCGACACGGATTCTCCTTCAACAAAACGTTGACCTTGGAGTCGAACACCTTGTACTGGTCAGGGAAATGATGCTCCTTGACATGCCAAAATTCCTCTGCAACGTCCCTGTAGAAGTCTTGTGGCATTGGCTGTGACTGTGGCCTATCGCTCATCTCATACCCCTCCTCGTAGACAAAGTAGTCTCTCATCAACTTGCGTAAGGGATCCTCTTTGCCGGTGAGCTCGTATGCCTTGACTATATGATGCTCCTCGGGGAATCGTTGGGAGTCGTCGCTGAAGCGAATGAATTCGTCAACGACTTCATTAGCCGTCCGGGGATCAATCAACTCCTCCGCCAGTACATATAGCTCAATCAAGAGCTCGAAACGGTCACTGGCAAGGTCTCGACGGTCACTTGCAAGTTGCTTCCCGGTGGAAGATATGACTTTGCTGTCAGATGCGTCGTCGTATTGCTGCAAAGAATTTATGCCAAAGTAAAGACAGTTGAGATAGAGGGAAAACAGTTCTGGCTTCGTATCGATGAGTTTCGTAGGCTTCGTAGGATCCTTGAGCCATGGGGGTGAACGAGCAGCTCGGAAGAAATCCGAGCGTTTGATCAGGACGTCGGTGTAGACGGTGAAGCTTTTGTGTGACGGAGCTATGCCAACTGTGACTTCGAAAGTGTCGGTAAGGTCGTACCTGTCATTTCTTATTAGCATACCGCAATGTTGTGTATGGCGACTGTTATTCAATCCGGCGACAGCGAGCTCGAAGAGCAACTCACATGTTGTAGTGAAGTAGACAAGGATTATCAGTAGTGGGTCGAAGAGGAGAGTTGGTGGTAGTATCGGCGAAGGAAGTCGAGTCGGACACGGGAGTTGATGATGTGGTTTGAAGAGGCGAGCGGACAGAATTAAGTTGACCAAGATTCAAGAAATGAAGCCGCTGATAGTGATTGTAACTCCATTCACATGCGGGCTGCAGACAGCACACTTCTGATACTGCTCAAATTCCGGATGTGTCTGTCACATGCCAATGAAAACCGAACAATCATTGGATGTGTGGAAGTGAATGCATCGGGAGTGAAGTGGAGTAGATCGCTGTCATTCCATGCTTCTAACGTCGCCCAAATGGCATCAGAACGGAGGAATCACTGGTACGAGACCACTTGAAACGATTCATGTCTGATGATTGTCCTACATCTTAGATCAAGCTGCTCGGGTGAGATGTACGTATCCATGTTTTCTCTAGTACTTAGCTTCGATCTGAATTTACCATGGATGACGATAAGATCTCGAGGCCAATCAAGGTGTCACGTTGACGGGATGATTTTCATTTCAATGTAGCAATCAAAGAAGACATCAAGCACGACATGAATCAAGAAAACAACGTGGACGTGAGAAAGCCGTTGTGAATTCATCCAGCAAAGCTGTTCTGTTGGTCCTTCCTCGAGTTGACTTCCACGATGCCTCTCACCAAGAATTGTGTCCGCCTGGCCGTGATAACCAAACAAACCCAAAAGAAAACCATCCAATCTTGTCTGTCTATGTTCCCAACAACAAATGCCACTAGATTGTCAGCGTCTCTTACGTGATACGTGCCTTCACGCTGCATGATTCGGATTTTGTCCAGGAGATGCGGTCGTTTCTCTTGCTCACTGGCCTCACAGGCTGTGGGACACCTGCGGTGCCTGTCGTTAAGAAAGTCTCTTAGCTGGTGTGAAAGCTGCTGGTGATGTAAGCATCGCCCAATGGAGTGTAGTCACGCGCACTGCGGGAGATCACGTGGCGTCAGAGCTTCCGTGTAAGTGAAGTGAGAACCAACGCCAAGGCCAAACATCCTCGTGGCAACCATAAGACAAACCCAGAATCCCCGATATCAGCGAAATGTTGGTATGCAAACTGAACTGACCATGAGCCACATGAGTACATAGAGAAATGGCCTTGCTTAACTGAAATGCATTTGGTCTATGCTGAAACTCTTTTACCACACGCCATTGCCTCTCTCATCAGTCATGAACTCATATGAACTTCTGCTTTTTTCTCCTCAGAGGTGGCTCTTCACAATCATACCACCCTCAAAAGTCTCACCACCCTCCAGCTTCTGCCAGCCATTGACGGCGCCGACCTCGACGCAGATGAAGTGCTTGTACGCATCCTCGGGCCGGAGGTCAGCCATCGCCTTGGTCTTCTCCACCCACGGGTTCCACACCACGGTGTCTTCGAGGTTGTCGCGGATGACGTCGAAGAGCGGCTTGCCGTCTTGCAGGACGGAGGTGGTGTCTTGCTTGATCGACTTGTAGACGCGGTCGGTCTCGCCGGTGATTTTGAGGGCGGGGTCGTTTTGCGTGTGCTCGGTAGCGTTGAGGACTTTGTCCGTGTAGGTAGTGGAGCCGAGGCCGTTGACCTGGAGCTTAGAGATGTCCTGGGAAGGCGTTGTCAGTCTTTGCTTAAGAACGCAATGAAAGACGGCTTAACTCACGTCAACCTTGAAGTAGGTGTGCAGCAGCATCTGGAACTCGAAAGACTCCTTGCCCTCGTTGCGCACGTTCAGCATGGTCTGCAAGCCATCCTTGCCCAACGTCACAGTGTATACGAGCCCGAACTCGTACGGCCAAGCCTTCTTGTGCTCTTCTGACAGGTTTGAGGCACTCAGGCCAAAGTCGAGCTTGATGGAGTCGTCGCCGCCTTTGGAGAGAGCGCCAGACTCAGAGGAGGATGCTCCCAGGTATTCCCAAGTAGAGTTGCGAGCGAAACCGTGCTGCGGAAGGGCGCCAGTCGCGTGGTCTTTAGGAGGAGGACCGAATGCCTGCAATATCAACGTCAGTAACAAGCCTCTTCACCAGCCGATTGAGCTTGTATTATGTGGTGATTGACATACAGGGAAGACGACCGGGACACCTCCACGGACGGGTTTGCTGCCATCGAGAGTGGCCGCGTCGCTCACGAACAAGTTCTCCTTTCCATTGCTCTTCCAGCTGAGAATCGTGGCGCCATACAGCAGAATCTCAACAGTGTCGCCAGTGGGCAGGGATGCGAAGACACGGCCGCGCTCAGTGTGCACTGAAGGCTGCGGGCCACCGGCAGAAGGAGAGATGGCGCTGGGCTTGTTGGGGCGGTCCATTGTGAATGTTGTCGTGTTTTGGAGAGATTGAGTTAAAGGAAGGTTTTTGGGAGAGATGGTCGAGAAGTAACCGATCAACAGATCGTGGTTGGTGGAAGAAGTGAAAGCTGCTAGAACAAAGTGGGGTTGGAACAGGAGCGTTTCAGATCGAAGTGGGATGTTTTGATGTTTGCATTGTTGCTCATCAGGGTCTGGCTGAACGATGACGCTCATGCAGATCATTTCAAACGCCGATGTTTGCTATGATGTTATTCATCAAGTTGCGATTACATGTAATTAGGTATGTAACGATGGACTCTTGCATGTATGAACGGAAAGATGAGAAATCGACTTCATGTGGAACTGAGGGATGCGAGGCATGGAATGGTTGTACGCAGGATTCTCCTCAGCATGTGATTCATCCATACTCATCACTTCGTTCATCTTGTGTATATATTCTAAGCTATGCCCATGTGATCTACCTTTCTCAACTATCCTTAAGCAACTCCTTGCTACTTCTGAGTAAGCTTCGCCGCATACGTATCAGTCCAAACTTGCATAGCATCTTCATTCAGATATTCTGATGCCGCCGGCCTCTCCGGAGCGGGATGCCAGATCAACTCGTGCAAATTACCCTCGACAATCTCTCCACTCTTTCCCAATGAGACCCAATCCTCTTTCTCGACATTCTCAAACTCCGATATCACATCGAAAGAGCGCATAATGGTGCTCATGGGCGTGATTTGCTCAGGCGGGAAGAGCTCCAAGAACCCTGGCTCGGGGAGGTTGGTTGCGACCATGGCGGGTGCAATGGCGTTGAGGAGAATGTTCTTTCCTCGTGAAACGGGTGCCAGACTGCGGACAAGACCGACGAGCGCGTGCTTGGTGGCTGAGTATATTGGTACGGCGGAGATTGGGAAAATTCCGCTCCCACTGGCTGTAATGGCGATTCTACCTCCGGTTCGCTTCTTTCCTGCTGCAGTACTGTCGAGGGTCATGTAGTGGGCAGCGAGCTTGATGCCATAGTATTGACCTGTGAAGTTCACGTCGATGGTCTTCATATTCGGCTCTTGAGGTGGCTTGGCAGGGTCGCCGGTAATGTTGTTGAAGATGTCATCGCGGTCAGAAATGCCAGCGTTGAGTGCGCAAAAGTCGAGACGGCCGTGAGAATCGTATGCTTGCTTGAAGAGAGCCGCTTGTTCTGTCCAGGAGGATATGTCGGTGCGGATGAAGGTCGTGTTTTCGAGCGTCTCTGGCGGTGGATTGATATCTGCCATGAAAACATACCAGTTGCGTGCGAGGAGGTGCTTTGTCAGTGCAAGGCCAATGCCTGAGCAAGCACCTGTGACTATGGCGGTTGGAGGAGCCATGTTGGGTGAGGATGTTGGGCAATATGCAGTATACGGTCGTGCAAGGGAGAGGTGGAAAAGGAGAACGAACAGCAATTACCTGTTTCTTTGGATACCTGGATGAGGTGCTAGTGGAGTTGGTGGCCGCCGGCAGAGAATCTTGCCGAGTTCTCCTCATGAAAGAAACCGAGAGATGTCGGCAAGTCAGCAAAGCTGCACTTGAGGAGTCTGGAAGCCCCAGCCGACTCATTCCGCCCCACTTTGCATTAATTAGCTTAAGGCTGGCACTAGAGTTATGCCACAGCCACCCTGGCTCGATGATTGAGTTGAGATCTTCAACCTTCTACACTTCTCACTACACGACCTGAATGCACAGCCGAGCTGAACTCTGTGATCTGCACTTGAAGAGTGATATTTTGGTAACAATGTCGATCTTCAGCAAAGTCATAAAAGCGACAGTCGCTCCCCAAGTCCATCCTCTTGTCTCAATTCCACCATAGCCATCGAACATAAAACTAGAGTCCCAACGAAAAAGTGGACCGATACCCAGACAAAAAAAAAAGCGTCATCATCTGCATACCATGACCACGCAACTCCTGACCAACGACTACCTCGGACCGGCCTATAGCCTACAAATCAATCCTCGATCCAGGACCAACGGCCTACACGGCGCACCAAGCAGAGACGGCGGCCTTTTCTGGACAATTGTACCTTCTCCCGAAGATCCGGGCAGATACAACATCTGCACAACATATAACGGCCAGCCGAAATGTCTAGATATCTACAACGACAATTCCCACGACCGCACGCGTGTCTGCCTTGCCGATTCGGGCTACTATTCTGGTCAGACCTGGAGTCTGGAGCCTCAAGGCGAAGGCCGCTATAAGCTATCGAACGACTTCACTGGGCCAGGCTGGTATCTTGACACGTACAGTGATTCTCATGAGGCGTTTATTAACAGCAGGGATTTTAGTGCACAGCAGTGGCTGGTCACTCTGCCAGCACAAGCTACTGGTACCTGCTATCCAACACAGGGAGTCACTGTCTATCATGACTACGGCCCTTCACACGCGGGGCAGAAACAAAGTAATAAGATGGGCAAAATTGCAGGTGGACTCGGAGCAGCTTACGTCGCGCATAAAGTGTGGGACAAATTGACTTGAAAGCTCTCCTTCGATGCACATTTGTACAAGTGCAGATCGTTGATTTGTTTGGTTGTGAAAGTGCCTAGCCAGCCCTTCTCAGCGCTTATACTCGCTTAAACAAATGGACCTGGAACTTCATATTTTCCAAGCTGACAGGGTACTTCAGCCCTTGTCCAAGTCGATAAGACATGACCGGCTCATCGATGACTTTCTCCCAAGCACGCTCCGGTTCTTCATCATCACTGTCTTCACTACCAGACTTTCTTGTCGAGTTCGGCAGCAGAGCGTAATCCAGCAGCCGGCTCATGGGGTATTTCCTGGTTTCATCTCCTTCCTTCGCATTACCAACTGCAACCTCTGAATAAGCCCCGGGAGTATCAACTACGAGCAGCAAAGTACCTTTTGGAGTAGCTTCTGTTACTCTTCGGAGAAAAGCAGTCGTGCGAGGCATTGAGGTCGTGTAAAGCTCATTCAGAGTGAACATGAATGTGATAAGCGCCGGGTCCGTTGCAATAACAGCGCGAAGATCATCTGTGCCGTAATCCAGAATGTCTGCGCGCGTGAAAGTATGCTCAAGTGTTCCAGGTGACAGAAACGAAGTATTTGCCGCGCGAGCCGCGGCGCTGGCGTATTTTGAAAGTGTCGGAGGCGTCTTCAGCCCATTGTCCAGCTTCGAAAGCACAGAAGCCCAGTCTGCCACATCGATAAAATTGAGATGAAGAAGAGGAGCCGGGGAATGGCTTGCTGAGATTGACATGGCCCCAAAGCTATCTGAGACCTCTGCAGCTGGAGCACTTGGTCTCCCGGCTGCCTCTGCTGGCTGCAAGTGACGCAGAAGGCCCGCGAAAGCCATCATCTCGGCCGCACCGCCGCCAAAGCATACCACCTTTGCCGGCGATTGATTTTTTGCGCTGCTCACTAGCCGTGAAATGCAAACATCGTCGGCTCTGTCTGCACAAATCCAGGCCAGCAGCTGGGCGTAACCTAGGGCTCGACTTGGACTCCAGCGGATAGCGTAGGCCTCCAGATACGGGTCGTTTCCAAAAGCCGCGTCAAAGTCTCTATGGAAGACAGCATCATTGATCTTCTGCAATGTTGGCTTCAACGCTTCAAAGTCGTTAGATGCAGGGAATGTGGCGTGAAACACTTCGAGCATTTGTTGCTCGAGCTCAACAGGGAGGGCATGCTCTAATCTCGGCGGTTCTGATGTTGCGGATGGTGTTGGCTTCACGGTAGATTTCTTCTTTGGAATGTAGCTGGGGCCTTTCCATCCGGGCAAGTTTCGAGTCGGCCGTACAGGAGCTTTGGATGCACCGCTGTCGCTCGGCTTTCCGTGTTTTGGCTGCGATTGCTTTTTGCGGTCATATTGGCCCATATTCGAATATTGCAAAGGCGTCTTCTACTGAAACTCTTTCTAGCATGAAGATGAAATGTTTCCGCTGTTGTATGCTGTTTTGGATGCCATAAAAGTTATTGGAGAGAGCGTGCTGGCACCGAGCTCTACTGGTGAAGTGCGAACTTTTCTCCACCCACCGGACGCAGCAAATTTGGTGGCAAGAGAGCCAACTCTGATCCTTCCTCTACTATACATACATGGTCCGTCTATTAGCTGCAACGTCAAACGCATCATCACAAGTCCCGAACCTCTCATTCCCATTACCGAAACTCCTGATTCTGGACTTCTGACACTTGGACTCTGGTTTTTGGGTGCCGCGAACTAAGGCTGTTGGATGTTATTATGTGGAAAAGCTACACGCTGATTATCAAGCATGCCAAAATCTGAGCTCTGCAACTGCAATCTGCAATGAATCTGGAGGATCGTGGAGGTCCAAGACTACTACCATATTCCGCTTGTCAGAGCATTGTCTGGCATAGTACTTGTCTGCCAGACAGCACTTGTTCTTTGGGCATGCATGTAAGACGAGAGCACAGGCGTAAGCCCCACTTCGAGGTGCTGCCCTTCAGGGCTCTCTCCATTTGCATTTGTGCCCCGAGTACATTGCCGTTACGCTGTCACATGAGCGGGCACACATCAGATAGGTGACACAGGACAAAGCCACCATATGCGGCTGACCGCTTGAGCTCCAATGTGGGTGGCAGCAGATAGAGACGACTCTTGCTCAGCTTTGGAAATCTCTCGCGAAACCCTGGTAGCTATGACATGATAACAGCCTTCCAGTCTCTAGCCTTCACAAGACACACTTTTCCCAAATTGCGAAACGAGCGAGGCCTGGCCGCGCAACGCGCGATATGGAAGCCAGGAGACCCTACGAATATCTTGATCTTGATCCTGGAGAGATACGCTTGCTTGAAATCATACCTTGCGGGGATCGCAACGACCCTCTCCAGGTTCGACTGATCTCTGTTCCTTTACAGAGTGCACCGCCTTTCGCGGCCTTGCCACACCTACCACCCTCGGGGGACTATGTGCAAATCATCTGTAACAACGCCCATCTGGACATACCCCGAAGATTGTATGCGTCTTTGTCGAGTCTGCGAAACAAGCCGCGAGACCACACCCTTTTCTGGGTCGGAGAGATCTCTTTCGGGCGCGAAGAATTCTCAATTCCATGGAGCCATGAAATACTGCGGGCAGCTACTGAGACTTTGTTATTCAGCAGAGCAGACATGTCGGAGGCATCAAGACTATTCTTGATCGAGCTTGCGACGCTTAGCAAATTGTTCCGGGGCGCGCAAGTGTTCAACACAAAAAGTAAACAGGATCATGTCAAGCACCCTGTCGGTTCTAGCATATTTCACGGACATCCTAAAATCACCAGTAGCGGCCTGGCTCTCTATCACGAGCAATATGTATTGCTACAGGGAAGACTGTCATCGGGTGACGTTGAGCAAATTGCGTGGGATTGCATCAACGAATTTCTCAAAGATTTTCTCAGTACTGACGAAAGGTCCGAACAGCCTCATACCATGCATTGCCTTTGCAGTCGAACTGACATCTATTCCGCTTCAGGTTGTGGGTCCTGGGGGACATCGTATGTTCCAAGATGGTGATCTTGTGTTTTAATTCGGTCGACATCTCTTGGGATGTGTTGTCGTCTGCACTAAGAGTCCATTGCTTGTATGGGCGAGACAATTCTCTGACAGCGGAAGACCTTACAACACTGCTCACTTTTGCCGCCCTAAGGAACTCTTTGCGAAGCCACCAGGTCTCGGGTGAATCTATCTTGGTCCTCCTGCGTGGTTGCCACTTTGTCAGCGTTTCGCCGCAAGTAATCACCACAATTTCGATCTCTCGAAACAACTCAATGATCTCTCTGCAGAGATATGACGGCCGTTGGCGTGTGTTCGTGAAGGCCGCGACAGCGATAGATGAACATTTGCAAACACACGTCTCTCTGTCGCTGAAAGGTGAGCACAATTTGGTCGGCGGTGATCCGTCGTGGTTCTTTGATTTCTCCGTACCATGCCGGCGTTTTGTGTTCAACTCGGCTCAATCTACTTTTGTGGCTTCCTCAAGGCCCTTCCGCATGATGCCTCTAACAGGGGTCAACGGCAAAAAGCTGATGAGAGGGGTCGAAGTGGACAAGATCCAATACACAGGGCAGTACCTCCCACCACGAATGCTTAGCGATCAATACAACACATGCAACGACAACCTCGGTGTTTTCCTAGATTGGTACCGAATTGCTCTTGATCGACAGACAGCAGGACATGGCTCCTGGCAGACCTCTTGTCACACAGTCGTTGAATTCGCAGAAACCATACAAGCGAAAGCTTGTGGGCATTTGTGGGAGCCAAGTCCGCCTCGCTCGGACGCTGACACGGAAATGGATGCACTCGCCTTTCTGGAATATTTGGAGAAGGACGAAGTAACAGTGACTGATCAGCTGAGGATCTTTTGTGCAGCTTGCTTGCCATCTTTCGATAGAAAGTTTGGCGTCACGCAGGCTGGCTGGTTGTGCCTTCTTCCTCGAGATGCTGAGAAGGGCGATATGATCTGCATATTTGAGGGTAATCGCGGACCCATCGTTCTTCGCCGACCGGAAAGGTGGTTCATCAACATTGGAGAATGCTTCGTGCATGGCATCATGCATGGGGAAGCCGCGGATCTGGAGAAGGGGGAACCTGAAACCTATGTCCTTGCTTGAAATTGGTGTTAAGAGGGTAGTGTCCACTTGTTCTTGCCAGTGAGAAGCTGCCATCTGCACGAAAAGGCTATGATAATTCGACGATAGAGTCACGGTGTCATCACAATTGGACTGACATCGGCTATGAGAAGTACGAAGGAACCGCCAATGCCTAGCAAGCAAAGAAGACTTGAGTCTAGTCTCTCCTTTTCCGCAGGCCCATCTTGCTCAGCCCCTTGTGCAACCACTTCCTAGGCTTAGAAATTGTGATGGCCTCGTCTGGAGGCTTGCCGCAAGTGGATTCATTAGTCTGAGGCACATCGAGGGAGGGATCGAGGACACTTGGCGTAGGCGTTGAGTCGGCCTGAAGTTCAGATGCCAACGTGTTGCCGTTGGTGAGACTTTGTGACGATAGCACCGACATCAGTCGCTGCATGAGTTGCTTTGCAGTCGCCTGTCTTGACCTCTTTTGTAACTTTGCATGACGGCTCACAAACATGTCGACTAGATCTGAAATCGGCCCTCCGGATGAGAAGAATTCCGCCGTAGTGGGGGAAGTGCTGATCTGTGCGAGCAATGCTTTGCATATCATCTCATCTGTATCCACTGAAGCTGGCAACCACAAGCTTAGTTGACGGCTCACTTCTGGCTTTGACAAGAACTCTCGGACGGTTCGGTGCAAGAAGTTCACCTTCTGGCTGTAGAGCGTACTGCCTGCTAGTGCTTCGTATTTCTCGGGCAGCGATTGATGTTGTATTTCGAGTAAGCCTTTGCAGTCCACGTTCAGTCGCGCTTGAATCTCTTTGCGGCGTCGGTTGTTGCTTTGCATCGTGGCTTGTTCGACATCACGAGCTTTGTCGAGCTCAGATGAGCCTTCAGTAATGTATCAGCATGCGATCAAAGGAAGCAGATCCACGGCATCAAGCGTTATGAGGAACATGGCAGCTGATCGTTGGCGATAAAATTTGTGGATACGAGCCGACAGAATGTGGTGGAAATACTCTTCAAGACCTTTGGGTAGGTCATGAAGTCTCCGCCGCATTTGATCAAGAGTATCTCGGTTTCTCAATCCCTCCTTGAGATCATTGAGTACCAGATGTACCCATAGAAAAACTCCCTTAGCATGCAAGACAATCTCTTGGACCAAGTCGATTCTCGCGATACCTCGGTCATCCATGTCCTGGTAGTTGGGATCACCTTCAAGGGTGTCGCGAACATAAGCGCTGATGTCGGCGTCGTTGAAATGTTCCATATACAATTTGTCTCCGGTCTCCTCCCAAGCCTGGATGAAAGCGTTCTCTGGTCGGCTCGACGCGCAAATCTTCACATGTCGAATATCCGTGAAGATCTTCGGGAGCCGCAGTATATCATCTGAATCACCATCATACTCGTCGAGGCCATCAACATACAAGCAAAGGTATCTTCCAGACACGGCAATCGATTCGCACGCAATTTGCATCCTCCGCACAAGGTCTGAGTAGCTGGTCGACACCTCGAGCCCATTGAAGTCATAGGCTTTACCGGGGGTGTGAGAAGCATCCGTACCGTGAACAGACCACAGGTCACGATACAAGGACTTGATAAGATCGGGTTGCTGCCTCAAGATCTGGAAGAGCAGCGTGCGAAGCAAGCCCTCTCTCGTTCGAAGCAGCGGGATCTTGCCGACCTCCCAGAAGAAGTACGCTCCGATCAAAAGTTCATTCCCTCCAGCCCAGGTTTCCAATGCTTTGAGGGTCTCGGGATCCTGGTAAAGGAACTTCATCAATGTGCTCTTTCCGCTTCCTGGCTTGCCTGTAATCCAGTAGAGCTTGGAGTCTGACATGAGCCAAGGGTGGAAGTTTGATGGTGCTCGACCTTTTGTTGAGTTCTGCTGATCACTTTCGTGCATCCAGAGATATGACTTCCTGTGAGCAGGCCTTTGCTCAAGCTGCTGCAACCGGCGGTCGATGTCTTTGAACCGCAGCTGTTCGAGAACGTCGGCCTCTACCATGTAGTCATGGCCTTTGTGAGCAAGACCACTGCCTGTCTTCAGCCTCCGAATGACTTTCGAATGGTCTGAGGTGCTATTTTCGGCGTGTCGAAGTTCCTCGATTGCTTCCTGCAAACCTCTCAGGTTGGCAGAACGATCTGCTCCAAGGTCCTGAAGAAGTACTTCAAGCTTGGAGAGCTTCTGGATCAGCTCAATGTGATTGCTTCTTACAATGAAGGGCTGCGCTCTCAAGCTGATCTGATCAAGTTTGGCTTGAAGCTCTTGAAGTCCGGCATAATGCCATTCGCTCTTCACAGCTCGCACAAAAATGTCGAGTGAGACCTTGCCGCTAGCCTGGTCCGAATGGCAGCCTTGAAGCACTTTCAGCATGCGCTCCGCAATCTCTCGCCCTTGGCGACATAGCTCCCAAAGGTCGTGGTCACCTTGAGATGCTTTGACCGGGTCGATCGCAATCCTTGGTTGCAGATCCTCCAGGAAGCCCTTGAGTCCCAGAGTCTGCTTCTTGATATCGAGATAGTCGCATCTGGCACCTTCCGTAGCTATCTGTCGGGTAGTCGAGATGAGCTTCGAAGTGAAATCCACGAACTGGATGACAGTGCCTGCCAGGCTGAATGCTGTCAAAGGATCCATGCGTAGGCATTGAGATCTGCCAAAGAAGCTCAGCGCGTAGTTTGACTTGGAACCAAGAGCAAAGAAAACGAGGAGATGTTGTGATGCAGCTGACGCTACAGAGCCAAAGCTGAAGCTACAGCTGCATGCAACATATATTGGCTGCATATAAATCGAGGCAACCACTCATTTGCGGCGAGCGGTAGATTGCCAGAAGCTGCAGTCAGCAAAGTCGACACTCAGCTCAGTGCCCCGGTGTCACCACTTTGTATCAGCCTTGACATACCGTGATAGGTCGCCACAACTGTTGCACTCACGGCGCTACTGACCGGTGTACAGTCTGAGCCAGTTCCGATGGCCGTCAGTATGCCACATGATCTTACCGCTCATGCGAAGATTACAAAATCAAGGAGAATTGGCACTGACACTGGTCGATCGAACTGTCTTGAGGCAATCTGCGGTGTCATTAAGGAAAGTTTAGTATCATCATATGACAGCATATCATGCTCGAGGAGATTCAAGCGCCCTGCTACTGATATATACTTGAAAAATAAAGCAGTACGTCGTCATTTTGAGAAGTTTAAGCTTCCCCGTACGCTCAGTATGTTCGAATGATCAAGAGCTTGTCAAGGTAGCAGTGATATTGCGGGCGTCATATGAATTTAGATAGTTTGGACGATGATGAACAATTCAAAAACGTTAAAGTTGAATGTCTAACAGCAACTCTGCGAAGTGCTCCTTTTAAGTTCTCAGCTGAGACCAAATCGCTCGTTTGCCATTGATGCACGATCATCACGACACGGTACTCATCTGTCGCCGTCGGGAAATATCAACTTGAGAGCCCCAGAATCGATTCTGAACATTGGATACGGTCCCGTCCCTGCACTCTTGTCGAATTCGGCATTTGTTTCAAACTGGTTCGACTGAAGGTCACCCGTAGTATCGTGACCAGCATCTCGGCCAGCGTCATAAGCTCCCAGGCACATGCTAGGGATATCCGCAAAATCGAGTCGAGAGATGCCTTTCCACAGCCGGCTATATAGACTCACAGCGAGCACGCCAATCAACGCCACAATGTGGATCGTCATGGTGGCCACGATGAATGGCCGATCGCCTATGGCTACTGTCGCTTGCTGTGTAGTCGCTGTGTCTTTTCGAGCTCCTTGGTCTAAAGCCATGCTTGTTGAAGACAGCTGGATCATGATATCGTCTGTAGCAGCCAGTAGGGATTGCTCTACTGCGCGTAGCACGAGCTCTGGGGTGACTGGGGAGCTTTCCCGAAGCGAGAGAGTCGTGATGCTCTTATTGAACGCATTTCCGACAGAGGACGAGTAAAGGGTAGTCTCCACCTTGGTGATATCCACGATATTCTTTAGTATCTTTTCTCGCAAAGCCCCTCGGGGTTCGATCTCATCAGTCCGCTCGATCGGCTTCACGATGATGGTCCTGTTGGTTTCATGGACAGTTATGTTGAAGACTTGCGGAGTAAAAGTAAACTCGCACTGCACTGTGTCGAGATTAGAGTACGCCTGCCCTGCCGCAAAGGCCAAAAAGTGCCCCGGGATGTACATGTTGTTTGTTCCTCCGATGCTGACGATTTTTTCCCCGGATCCAAACGAGAGTTGAGCGTATCCGTCATGTCCGTCGCCTTCCTTCAGAGCTCCAAGTTTCAGTAGCTCAGCCCGTGTAAGGGTACGCCCATATGAGTAGTTCGAGTTCGGAAGCCAGCCATGTGCACGGAACAAGTTTGGCGCGAATGGGCCGGTTTTGACCTCTTGACGCCCCAATACCCACAATGAAGAGCTGTTATATGAGCATTTTGTGCTAGTGAGATAGCCTGGTTCCTGAAAGTAATACATCATGAGATTCTGCAAACGACTAGTGTGACTAGTTGGCCATCCTGCTGAAGCGCCAACGCCGTATGACCGTCCGAAATATGAGTAGCCAGTGGTATCAGCTTTGGTATGATTCCTTGGGCGTCCGTTGGCGGTGATTGCTGATCCAATGGAGTCAAGTAAAGCTCCTGGGGTATATATCCCAGGACAAAATGTGGATGAGCCGAAGTTGTCTGCTGAATGGGCACTTTGTGGGCAATCCTGTTCGGGTGAGCCAGTGTAGCTTTTTACTAGTGGCCAGGCTCCAATCCCACCGTTCATGACAACAATGGGCATAGTCGAAAATTTTGTCGCTACTTGTGGCGTGAGGGCACCGGTCCATAACCAGGAAGGTAGAAGTGTCACGGTGAACCACAACATGCCGATGAGAAGATTGCGCCATGGCAAATTCCATTCTAGACGGCCCTGGGATGCTGCTGTCCATAGTCGTGCTGTTACCAGAGGAAGCGGTTTGCGCTGTAAGTAGGATCGAACCCATAAGTTGAGTGTTGTACATAAGCCATAGATCCAAGGAGCCGACAATATTGTCGTCAGTACATGAATAACAACTTGTGTCTGCGCCCGATAGTTGGTGGCCCAGTGATAGAGTTGACCCGACGAGCTATATGTGCGAAAACTGAGCACTGCGACCAGGATACTGATAGTTGTAGGCAAGCTGATCATGAGTAACGACGAATACTTTTTGATGGCAAGCATTGTATCAGGATCGCCCTCGCTTCGATCCTGGCGGGTAATCTCTTCAGAGCGGATAAGCAAAGAATTTGGTTTTGGTTCAACATTGCTCTCGTTCTCCAGATCAACGCGGTCGGTGCGTGGAGCCATTTGAGCCATGTCTTCGAACGCAAATAGAACCTGTGTGCCAAAGGTCGTTCACCTGGCTTAAGTCTCTCTCACTCGGTGAGGATAAGTGTTTCTGCGTCTACCTGGTCTTTCGTTTTGGCTGGGTGGAGACGAAGCGGCCGTTTTACCAGTAGGTTCTACGCATGGAGGGCGGATTGAACCCTTTAAGATAACCCAGAAGACCAATGCCATAGCCTAATCACAAGCATCCGACCCGTCTATCTCTTCGAAGCTTATTGGCAGGATCGTTATCCACTTAGCGTGGCACCAGAGATTAGAGGCTACGCCAGCCGCGGCGGCAGCTTGCAGAATCCGTGGCAGTGGGCTGCTGTAGGTCGATTAAGGGATCAGCGAAGACATTGCAGCCATGGTCTTGGCTCTGTACAGTAATGCCACCACAATTTCCATTCTTCTTCTCGGAAGGGCAACGAAATTGGTAACATTGTCCGAGTCGAATGCAACGGACTAATCGTACTTGTTGGGCTGATACAGCCTATGTGTTTGACATGGGAGGCTACACCCCACTTCTCCACTCATGTACTACGCCGATATATTGGGAAGTACGATGGATCGTCGTGCATGCCTAGTCACACGGCTCAGCCGCTCAGGGTTGTCAATGTGCTCGCTCAGCCTCCAGCTTCACGCTTGTAACTCTAAGCCACGATTGTCGTACTCAGACTCGTGCAGGTGCATTCTTGCAAGGCATTCGAAGTATGCTTTTCTTGAAAAATGGCCGTTCTGCCAGCAGGCTCATGACTGAGAAAATTTGGGTCACGACAAATGCATGAGTAAGCACGTCGGTCTCCATGGATGTCTCTTGTAGCAAAGAAGCCTGTCGCCCGATGAATGGAACGGAAAAGTACGAGGGCATTGAGGTCGTTGAGTGGCTGCCGTCGAAAGTCCAATTCAGAAGTACCTCGCCAGCCATACAGAAATGCTTTTGTGGAAGTGTATCCCAAGTAAGGAAAATGAGATGGCCGAGAAGGGTATCCAAAACAAGGAATTGACCTACAAGTATTGGAACGAGAGTAACTGAATGTTCAATAGATCTCGCGCTGTGTAAAGGGTCAATTGACAGAAGTTACGGATGGTTAGTTCAGCAGATCTTTAGGTCTAATGCATCATTCACCTGACAAAAAGCAACGGTGTACATAATCGACCTATGTTGCATGGTGTCCAGGGGTGTGTTAAACTAGCATGATATTGATCAGCATTTCCAGGTCAACTCCAATAGATACATTGTTGCATAGCCTGGTTTCTAGATCAGCCAGTTGAATTGCCAATCTACTCTGTAGCCGTCTACTCAAAGCCAGTCGAATGGCTGGTCAGCTCCCGTCAGCTCTAAATTCGACCACCCGCCCTCCTCACACGATCTTTTAACAGCCACCTGCATCTCCCCACTACCACGACCAAAACCCCATCACAAAAGCTTCTTGAACAGCTAACATGCTCGAGAGATTGCTCAGTTCCACTTCTGAGCAGCTACCTGTAAGTCTCCATTGCCGTAAGCTGCTGCAAGACTGGCCACCTTCTTGTTCTTGACGCAGTTCTTCAGTCCCCAGGTAACACCACGTGCTACATGCTTGCAATAGCTGGCGGTACGAGGTTTGCCGTGGCCGTAGATATGGGCGATTCCATGGTGGCAGAAGGTAGTCTGTGCAGTCCCAGGCACACCAGGTAGTTCTCCACCAAGCCTGCACATCGTGTTACCAAGCTTTCTGAGATAGTTGCGGCATGACCTGATGCCTCTGAGGGGCGTGGGAACAAAATAACGAGGCCGGCATTGGTTCGGGAACCGGGCGCTCGCGGCGGTCGTGAACGTGTCGAATTGAGCCTCGTAAGCTTCGAGTTCTTCGTCGTCGTCCTCAAGGCCATGCTTAAAGGCAAAGTCGGGATCTTCTAGGTCCGCAGTAGTCAATCCCAGGGATTCCAGGGATGGGAGGCCTTTACCTGGAATGAGTTCGGAGCCTACGTCGCTGTCGTCTCTTTCGACCAAGGATTCGATGTCGTCTGAGCCCGGAGTGGCAGCAGACATAGCTGCTATAGCAAACATAGCAAGGGCGAATAGTTTCATGATGTTGATGTCTTGTCGTTGTTATCGGATGATGGAATTGGAAGATGTGTTTTTTGTGATGAGGCAGCAAAAATGTAGTGTCCGGGATGCTCTCTTATAGACATCTGGACTGAGCAACTTGTCTTAGGTGGCGGAGACCACCTGCTGTCACATTGGGTATTCCGATGATTCGAAATGACGGCCCCGTAAACCTCGCATTCCATAAGATGTGAGCAGTGCTGTAAGTTGATTGATAGTAGGACAGGAGACGTGACAGGAAAAGAAACAGCGAAGCGAAGGAAGTCCCCGTGAAAGCCTGAGGCAGAAGCTCTCGACCGTTCCTAGTCGGCCTCCTCCTTCTTGCTCCAAGGCAATCCAGACTGCCTTGACTGCTTCTTTGCCGAGAGTCGACTTCACGTGCTTCTCCTCGAGAAGGCGTCTGTGCAAGTCTACGAGAAGGCTGGTCATTGGCTACTCGGCTATGCCAGTGTTCACCAGCGCAGCAAGCATGTGTTGTTCCCAACAAGAACAGGGATATGCCTGCTGCGAGCCGCGCCAGGAGATGATATACTACCACCGTACAGCCATCCTATTTTGATTTCAGAAGTCAGTCTCCAAGCGCCACGGAGATTCTACAAAAGGGTCAACACTCGCTCGACGTTCTTTACGTGGGCAGATGTTTTGCTTGTTCGCATACTCCAATTGCTCGAATATACAATAAATGGGTCAAGCTTGTGTACTGGTGGCCCTGATAGAGACCGGATTTATGGTGCTACAATGATGCACAGGAGCTTTGCCCCAAAGCTCATAACCCGACTAATCTATATCTGCGTCTAAGAATCCTTCAATGCACGCATGGCGGAGCTTGTCCAATTAGACGATTCTCCGTCCCTCATATCAGACACCGGTTGCACCTCAGCTGAATGGATGCATCTTGGCACTTTCTTCGGAAATACACAGCCCCGGCGAGCCCTCCTAGGAAATGTTAATACGATCCCATGGACTGTTGCCAATTTCTTGCATCGGCAGAGCCCCTCTGCGCCCCTCCGCAGCGTCATTGACATTGTACCTCAGCTTGTCTTCCAGCATGGCTGATCGCTCTCAGGACGGTGATGCATACCTCAATAGCACCCTCGACCAGCACCACTCCGCACTGAAGGATTCCCTCGCACAGCCTGGCCTCGAAGTAACGCCGGCCCATGAAAACGATAAACACCTTGTCAACAGTGTTGACCAAGGCGAGAAACAGGTATTCAATCATGAGGAGAAAGAAGTCGTACCCTCAAACGATAAGCTTGGTGGATCTTCGGTCCCGTCAGACTGGAATGGCTACGAGTCTCACAAGCCCGACACCCGACGTCGAATATGCGGAATGAAAAGAACACTCTTTTGGACCTCCTGTTTGCGGTCCTGCTTGTCATCGCGCTCGCAGTCGGCTTGGGAGTAGGCTTGTCTTCCCGGCAGTCAGGCGAGACGTCTTCAACATCCCCGACATCCCATACTGCTTCCCCAACCACCTCTCCAACACCGGGCTCTTCTGCTACGCCTACTACGAACGAACTGCTCCAAATTGGTGGTAGTATAGATCCGTCATATTACACCAAATCTGGGGCATGGAACGGATCCGGGATCGCGTATATCTGGCAAAACTTCACTCAAGACTGGGATGATATTCTCTCTACCAATGAATTCAGCCACGTGGTGTACTTTCAACAATATTCCGGCGAGATCCACTGGATGCGTCAGACTTCAGACTTCTCATGGAAAGAAGGCCCACAGGACCTTCTAGTAGTCGCCTCGGATGCCAGAAACAGCACGCCAATTTCTGCCGTGCAATACACCTCGAATGGTACGAATTACTGGAACGTGTTCTGTAAGTTGGTGCTCTTCTTAAAATTTGCCATCTGCGCCGAAATGTTTTCTTAAGTTGTACTAATAGCTGGATCAGACATTGACTCCGATGACCACATAAGGCAACGGTCTGGCAACAATCGAACAACTGGATGGACTGAAGGTTCGATATCAGAGGCCAGATTGACTGCATGGAATGGCGATCTGGTGGGACTGGCAGCATGTGATAGCGCGATCAACGAAAGCATTCCTATCAGGCTCTTCTACGCCTCTAACAGTACATCATTCGAGGAGTACCTTTGGAAGGCCGATGAAGACGAGTGGGTCTGGCAGCGGACCTGGCCAGACTACAGTGCGGCTGCTGGCGTTGGTTGCCATTCCGGCGTTGGATACAACAGATACGTGGGCTTTGTGCGTCCCAGCAACCGACTCGAGTTCTGGTACCAGCCAACCGATGATATCCAAGCAGACTGGCAGAAAGGTTGGTACCCACTTGCCCGCTACTTCGGCAACCAAACTGACCAGCTTTCGCAGCGGAATATGAAGTCCCCAACGTCCATCCCGCATCGTCGCTTGCATTCACCCGCGAACACGCCTTTTATCAAGAAAATGGCACAAACGCAATGTTAGTCGCAGAAATGAATTGGCACGACTTTTACACGCGCACTGGCAGTTATGCCTCATCGCCTGCAAGTGGTCTTTCCGGCTCATCGGGTACTCACATGAGTGCCATGCAGAACGGGGACTACACTTGGATGTTCTATCAGCGAAATGGCCGCGATGTCACTTGGCTAGAACTAGCACCTGATGCAGGCCGTTGGCAGGTGAAAGCACCAATTCCATTCTCATAGTGGCACCTTTTTCGCTGCCTTCTTGCAACAGCTGGGCCTTATGTCTGACCCGACTTTTGATTAATGAACACAACCTGTCTGTAGAGAACTGCTCTGTTCTGAGCCTTGAAACCAAGAGAAAATGCAGAGGGTAACAGGTGCGGCCTATCGAGGGCCGTGTATGGACGATTATGGGTGGTACAGTTGATTCCCATGATCTGCCCGTGTTGGACCCCCGCCGGGGATTCATTATGGCTCGGGTAGACTGGCTCAATCTAGCGGCATCATCAGAGTCAAATCGCTTGTTTGGAGCTCTGTGACAAATGCTTTATTGCCATGCTAGAATTGCTGGATACACGTCGACAAGAGGCTATATATGTCACTACTGCACCAAAACTGCCGCTGCTTCGTCGATTCAAGCATGATCTCCTCCATTCAAGCAATAGGTTCGTTGAGTGCGGCAAAGTAGCTACTCATGCAATGTTCCAGTCAATGCCCTTAACCAGGTTCGCACTTAGAGGGCACAAAGCCTGTTCATTGCAGGGACAACTTCGTCTTTGGATACATGTGTTAACGAGAAACAACAAGATATGATAGTGGCTACTCACTAAAAGCAGTCTGTGCTCCACAGTTCGTGAGGACGCAGTTGGCACCGTCGGACTGTATCTTTTTGAGGTTGTCATCGGCGCAAAGACAACCAAAGTCGTCGGGAGCGCAGTTCGTCTGTGAGGCCACGCTACCGTATACGCATGGCCTGGAGCATTCTGGGAGTTCTTCAATCGATTGAGCTTGCGTTGCGGCGATCAAGCCAAAGATGATGGCGAGTGAGAAGGATTTCATGGTTTGTATTTTTTTCTTATTGAGATAAGGGTAATGTTCAAGAATGAGCATCCAGCAATAATCAGAGCAATGGTCTTAAATAGATATCTTGTGACGAGCGTTGGAATATACAGGGGTTTTTTACATGTCGATCAAGTTTCGCTAAGTGTCGATCACGGCAAGCCGGGGTTCCTCCAATTGTGAAGATACTAACTAAGTCAACTCCTTCTGAGCTTCATCAATCGCATTGATGCCGTTGGAAAGTTTCCGCAATGTCGTTGAACTTGGCAACGTTCTACGACCAGCTAGTGTTTCCACATGATGCTTTGAGAAGAGGCTTCGAAACAGCTAGGACACATCACAACTCCAATTGTAAGAGGCCGTAACAGCAGCTATAAAGAGTGTTCAGCGAATCGATGAACAAACTCATGCTTTGTCACGAGATAAAATGGGATATTAAGGAATCGGAAACTTTCCGAAGAACTCAAGAATACTTGTACCGCTATTCCTATGACTCGCAACAATTCAGCCCTCACGAAGATCACTATTATCTCAAGTATGATCGGCCGTATGCCTAGCCATCACGAAAAGGCGATCATTCAACGATTGTGGTCTTGCCAGTTCCTACATCGTACTTCACACCAATCAGCTGGGTGTCCTTTTTGATGAAAGGCGAGCCTCTTAACGCTTCAATATCCTCTCTGACCCTGTCCTCGATCCTGTGCGAAATCTGTCAGGCAGAGATCGCTTCATGATCAAATGTAGTAAGATATACGAGCCTCTGATCTCTCCAAACTCCATAGCCTTAATTTCGTTCTTGCTAGACGGTGAGATCTTGAGCAAAGTCTCGCGGACTGTTAGATCGAGGAAGTGCGTCATGCCATAGTCTGCGTATAGCTTATTAGTACCATCCTACTATGAGCGATAGCATAGATGGATTAGAAATACCTGTGTGATGCATAACAACGATATAGCCTAGAGAAATGATGGACTACATGATAGCAATCGTTCTTATCGCGTCGGATACTCGTCCACCCGCGTTTCGAATCACGGCCGGATCTGGCCAGCCTGCCATCAGACCTGATTCTTATTCGTCATGTGCATGGGAAGGCATACTGATTTGTTCGTCGAACCCTAAGATCTGCTCACACGGAACTCGTGGATCTGCACAGGAAATGACGATCATGCCCTGTCCGGACGCTCGAATGGGCGGTGTCATCTGGAGAATATGAGGTGAAGGCTGGTGAGCTTTCGCGAACTTGCTGCATGTGAGGAGAAGGTGTCAGAGCCTGCGCGCATTGTACATAGGGAGGCCCGATTGAGGCTTGCCTGTTCCGAGACAGCATCTCGTTGATGGGACCGGAAGCCATTTTGAGTAAGAGCGTTTCCTGCAAGATCAGGATTGATGATATTGTATTCAGGATGTGGATTGAGGGGTCTCGCGGCACACTCTGACTCTTATATCCTTGTCCTATGCTCAAAGTAAGCATGTCTCGACAAAGACACAACTATACCCTCATGGAACTCGATTGGTAACAATCTCTTCTCGTTTAAAGGTTTAATTGTCATCGAGCACGGTATCCGCTGGTTGCCGTTCCAATCTGTAACATACTCCCTGCCGTTCAGTCTCCTGATGTGTTTGCTTCCCGCGCATCAATCAACTCACATGTAAGTAGATCGCCCTGACTGCTGAGCGGTTTTGATGTGGCTTCTTGTACCATTACACGGGCACAAGCTTGTAATCATCGCAATTCAGCCAGACCGAGGATCAGGAGACTTTCGTCAGCATCGTACATTCGGGATCCCTAATCCTTTCGATCAACGTGTGGCAGTCTCTATCATCGATGAAATTAGGTGAGATTCAGTGAAGCGAGGGAGCAAAGTTTTGTGGGTTGTCGATATCATGGAAGGTTACAAAAGTGTCAAGTTGCTTCGACAATGTATGGTTAGCGACGTTGCCTAAAGTCATTGGCGTTGATAATTTTGATAACATGAAAGCAATGCGCATGCCGATCTGGGGCCGGCATTCAAAAGTAATAATTCAGCGACAAGATTGTACTCTGTCACTTTACATCGTTCGATGAACAGCCAAAAGCTTCCTCACATCAACAGCAGCCTTAGCTCCCCTCTCAATAGCTCCATCAACGAACCCTGCGAAGCCATTCGCCAAATCCGCACTCGCCATCATAACCCTGCCATGATTCTGTTGCAGAGCTCCCGAGTACCTGCTCATCTCACCTGGACGGAACGACATCCAAGAGCCCCTCGAGTAAGGATCATTTGCCCAGTCATGAACCAGGTAGGCGCTGATGGGCGACTTGGGTTTGATGAACTCGTTCATTGTTGGTGCTACAATTTCTACGTCTGTGAGGTCATTGCTGGACGAGAAGCCGTCTGACCGGGTGAATGCCATGGCAGTGGTGCCTTTCTTTGATGGGTCGTAGTTATTCGACATGGAGAACATGAACGGCGATTGGCCGCAGGATGTCCCCGTGAGATCGCAAGGTTGTTTGTCTTGAAGCTCGACGATGATCTTACCGCCTAGATGAGGCATGCCGTGATTGATGGCTTCTTGATTGATGTCTGGCAGTGGAGGCTGGAGAGTGATGGATGAAAGTACGTTCCTAGTGATCAAGTCAGTACTTCAAAGTAAAATTGCCAGCTTGCCTCTGAAACCCAGTGGAACTCACAACGGGATAGTGCAAACCAGAGGCAGCCTTTAGCGTACGCCCGTCCTTGGTCTCAATTGTCACACCTTTGTCGTCTTGATTCACTCCCACCACTTCCATGCCAAACAAGCGATCACAAGACGTCTCATCCAACATCGCTCTAGCAAGAGAAGTCATACCTCCATTCCCAATTTTATAAGTCCCACCCACAGCATTCGACCCCGCGAACGTGTAATCACCAAGAGCATACGAACGCAATGCCGACGTAAACGCCGTATTCCCAGCACTGGTACCCGAGATGCCCGCATAATTCAATTCGATCAAAGTCTTCGCTTCCTGAGATAGATGAGGCATCATGTCCAGGTTGTCCTGAACGGACAGATCATCGAGCTTGAAAGATGCCTTCAAGTCCCGGCATTGCTGGAGTCCCGTCCTTGGCTATAGATCTCGTCAGCCTGGCATTGCATGGTCTTGGGATTTGCATTGGACAGAGGGCGGCTTGGAAGAATGCGTGCATTATCTATACACTCTTTGTCGCAGAAAAACCTCGTCCCCAATGTTCCAATTGTCAGGGCCGTGAGGTGATACCACCATTTCCCATATCGAACGTCCCACCAATAACGCCATCGCTATGACCAAAAATTTGAAATCGTCGAAGGCGCGTGTACTCCCTCTAGGGAAACCACGCCTACCTTCTTCCACCACCAGGAGCACCACCACCGCCACCGAACATCTTCATCATTTGGCTCATGTCAGGCATGCCGCCACCACCGCCGCCTCCAGCGCCACCCATCATGTTCATCAGACTGCTCATGTCCGGCATTCCGCCGCCGCCTCCGCCACCTCCACCCATCATGTTCATCAGACTGCTCATATCAGGCATACCGCCGCCGCGGCCGCCGCCCATGCTCTGCATTTTCTTCTGCATAGCCGCCATTTGCTGCTGTTTGTTGCCACCTCCCATTGCGGCCTTGGCCTTTTGTGCGTTTCCTGCCATGCCCTTCATATTCTTGGCCATGGCGGCCATGGTTCTTTGCTGCGTCAGGAGCTCCTCAACTTCGCGTACTGAAGTACCTGATCCGCGGGCCACTCTTGTCATGCGTGTGGGCTGCTCGACGAAGATCTTGCCATCTGAGTCCAGCTCCTTCAAAGTCATCGAGTCGCAAATGTAGACCATACGCTTGAGCTTGCCACTGGCGTCTTCATCGTCCATACCGGCCATCATGCCGCTAAGACCGGGAATCATGCCGGCCATTTTTGACAGGGGTCCCATCTTCATGATGTTCTGCAGTTGATCCCTCAAATCGCGCACAGTGAATTTGCCTTCTGTGATATTCTTCATGGTCTCCTTCTGATCCAGTTTCAAGCTCTGCACGTGGTCGACGAGGCCTTGCATGTCACCCATGCCCAAGAGTTTTGAGACGAAAGATTCTGGGTTGAATTTCTCCATGTCCAGAAGGTGCTCACCAGTACCGATGAAGACGATAGGAGTATGCGTCGCAGCGACTGCAGAAATTGCACCACCACCTGCCGCCGCACCATCGGTCTTGGTGATAATAATCGCACCAAAGTCTGCTGCGTCCTTGAAAGCTCTGCTCTGTGCTTCGGCTGCCTGACCGATAGAGGCGTCCAAAACCATGACAGTCTGCTGAGGCTTGACCGCCGCCTGAATATCCTGCATTTCCGAGAACAAAGCTTCTTCCTGGTGATGTCTACCAGAGGTATCGACAATGATAATTTCGAACTTCTCCTTCTTGAACTTCTCCACACCATCTCTGGCCACAACCACAGGGTCCGTCTGCGTAAGCGAACCGTAGTAAGGGATCTTAGCTTTGGTAGCGTTCTGTTTCAACTGGTCGAAGGCGCCAGCTCTGAAAGTATCCGCGCAGACTAGACAAGTCTTGAATCCTCTGGCTTGGTACCATCTTGCCAACTTTGTACAAGTAGTCGTCTTACCCGCACCCTGGAGACCGACGAACATGATGACATTGCTCTTTCCTTTCTTTGGGTTGTAGGGAGTCTGGTGCGGGTTGACGATGTCGACAAGCGCATCGAAGACCGCCTTCTGGATGATGCGCTTCTTGTTCGCGTGCGCGGGCAGCTCGTTGAATTTGACGGCGGTCTTGATCTGTTTCCTCAGCGATGTGACCAGTTTGATGTTGACGTCGGCTTCCACAAGGGCATTGCTGATCTCCTTGATCATGCCATCGAAGGCCTTCTCATCGAGAGTGGCGGAGCGGGTGAGGTCGGTGACGGCGGAGTTGATACGCCGCCCGAGATCGGAGAGAACCATGATGACGGTGTTGCACGTATCCTAGGAGATGTTGTTGGGTTGGTGGAGGCGCAATTACATGAACGAGTGCCGGATCCTAAAGTGCGCGACCAATCTACAAGTTGACAGCAATAGTGAAATCAAGCACCCCACAGACGGCAGGCGGGGAAGTCACGGCCGGCCCAGGCCGAGTGCGGCAATGTTCCGCTTCGCTGGTCCAGGCTTCGTTAATTTTTGGCTTGCTGAAGATCGAGTTGCGACGAAGATATTCACATTTGCATACTGAGTTCGCAACAAACTACTCCTGCAACATGCCACCAGTACAGCATAAGCGCAGAAGGGTCGAGGACGAAGTGCGCCCCAAAAAGAAAAAGATCCGTGTGTCCAAGCACAAACTCGACCAATACCACAGCTCTTCCGAGGACGAAGGCGAAGATGCAGCAACAACATCGAATGCGATTCCCTTGAAGCCCAGTGGCTCGAAAAAGATCGATGAGCTCAGAGCGAGATCAATTGCGGATGCAACGAAGCCCGAGAAGCAGGCCGAGAAACCCAGCGAGACTCCCGCAAAGCCCAAAGGAACACCTGCGAAGCCGATACTGAAGCACACTCTTTCCGCCAAGTCGAGGAACCCTGCACCAGCGAGTGACAGTGAGGATGACGACATCAAAGACACCGCAACAAACACGGCACTGAACGCACGACCTGCGGTGGACGAGAGCGATGCAGACGAGGACATGGAGGACCAAGACGAGCCCGCGACGGGTGAAAGCAGCGAGGGCGAGGATGACGACGAAGACGAGGGCGAAGTTGAAGACGATAATGACGAGCCAGAACTGGACTCCGACTTGGAATCAGAGACATCCATGAGCTCAACCAACGCAGCCGCCGAGAAGAAGAAGCGCAACGACCCGAATGCCTTCGCGACGAGCATGTCTAAGATTCTCGACACGAAACTCAGCACAGCGAAACGATCCGACCCCGTGCTCAGTAGATCAAAGTCTGCAGCCGACGCGAACAAGTCCCTGGCAGACTCGCGACTCGAGTCTAAAGCTCGCGCTCAAATCAAGACCGAGAAGAGGGCTCTGCTTGAAAAGGGTCGTGTCAAGGATGTGCTAGGATTGGAGAACGAGAATGTGGCCACTGGTGAGGTAATGGAGGAGGAGAAGAGACTGAAGAAAACGGCGCAGCGAGGTGTGGTGAAGCTTTTCAACGCCGTGAGAGCGGCCCAGGTTAAGGCTGAGGGCGCCATCAAGGCAGCGAAGCAGGAAGGTGTTGTTGGTCTTGGTAAGAGGGAGGAAAGGATGAACGAGATGAGCAAGCAGGGTTTCTTGGACCTGATTTCGAGCGGTGGAAAGCCCACTGCTGCGGCGTAAGGGAGGATATGAAGAGTATATATTCAAAGACACTGTACGCATACTTGGCCAAGCTGGGACTTGAGTTTTTGGGAATCCATGCTGTATCGACCGTTACATTCGTGACCACAACGTGAACTTATGCTAGTGCCAATAATCACGCCTCAATCAGTCTCAGAACAAGCAAATGCCGAAAGCCCAATTGCAATAACGCTCGCTATCGTACAACCATAAGGAAATAAAGGAAAGGCAAGGTTGGGAACAAACGCCTCAATCAAACAAACCCACGTCTCTCTCTCCTCTCACAAACCCAACGGGTTCTCAGCCGTCTGCCTATTCCCACCAATCCTCTTTCCGCCAGGCAAGTCCTTCTCTTGCACATTCTCCTTGTCGCCCTCCCACTTGTGAGCGTTTCTGGCGGTGTTGACGACTTTCTCAGAAGCCTCGCCGGCCGGACGGCCGACTTGTCCGGTGATGTGGCCGAGGGTGGGTTTGAGGGTTTTGTCGAGTACCTGGCCGAGGGGGTCACCGACGACGCTCAAGGGGCCCTGTGCGTGAGGTTGTGTTAGGAGGTGGTAGTTGTATGTGGAAAAAAGTAGGGACGAACCTTTTGCTGGTCGAGAGGACCTTCGGGTGCGATGTCGGGCATTTTGGTAGATAGATTAGAGTTTTGATATTTTGTTTATGCAGTTCGATGGAATGATTGGTCTGCTGCTGCAACGATATGTGTACGTGATTCGCAGAAATTTGTGGAATGTGAGGTCTGTTATTGAACAGGTAGGTAGGTACCAAGTACGCTGAGCAAGCCCTGGAGGGATCAAGCCTGTTATATACACATGACGATGATCATGTTTGTGCCATAGCACCGCCACCACCCCCCTTCTTCCTTCGAGGTGAGATACATCGTCGGATGTACACACGGCGTGCCACAGATGACGAAATGCTTGGGGGGGCGAAAGTAGAGACGAGAAACACACAAGGCACGTAACCCTACAACCGATTCTCCACAGGCCATCTCCGCGATGAAGTCACGCGTGAAGATGCAGGGCAAACATCAAGGCATGAACGCAGTCGTGTAACTAGGTAATCTGACGAATAGGCTCGAACTCTCTCTTTTATACAAGAGAAGCAATCCCAAACTTGTATGCCAAACACGAGGAAACCTCTTTTCTGGACTTCCGACACAGCACACAACCAAATTCAACGTCGAGAAAACCGATTGTTTACGACGCTTGCCGGCACGTCAGGTGGGGCGGGCTCAAGGATGGATTTTTTGACACCTTGGCCTTCACGGAAGAAAACATCCTTGTGACTCTGATGCGATGTCGATCTTATCAGCCGGAAGCCGGGATACCTTGTCGAATTAATCACTGTGCCGTCCGGCAAGTGTCGGGCGTGTGCGATTCTACCTTTGCCTGGCGATCTGATTCTCCTGTGCATCTGATGATTTGATGATGATTCAAAACAGACAAGGCTGAATTTGAGACTTCCAACAACTCCATACAAACCAAAACCTTTCACCCTATTATTCAACTCTGGTATAACAAGATGTTTCACACCGTCTTAGCCGCCAAGACCATCCAACACATCAGCACTAGGCGCAAAGAATGTCGCCCCCGTCACTGGACTCGAAAAGTCTAAAATTCGATCATGCATGCCTTCCGGTTCGCCCACGAACATCCTCTCCAACATCTTTTCCGTCACCCACAACTTGCTCGAATACCCAATAAAATACGTGCCAAACTCGCTCGAGCCTGGCGAGCCGAACGGCATATTGTCACGCAAAATGTCATGCTCGTTGCCGTCCTCGTCCTCCACAGTGGCAAGCGACTTGTGCGCCATTTGCTGGCCTGCTGGCGTGTCGTCGAGCTCGACATTCTCGACTTTTGTACGCCCGATGATGCGCTCTTGCTGCTCTGTGGGCAGCTTTCGCCAGGCGTTCAGGTCGTGCAGGTATTTTTGCACCACCACGTAGCTGCCCCCTACCGCGCAGTCGTTTCCCTGCCCCGCCGCCACCAGAGTGGAAGCACTCACAGCTTGTCCCACAGGATTGGCCGTGCCGTCGACGAAACCGAGCAGATCGCGCGTGTCAAAGTAGCGGAAGCCGATTGTTTCGTCGACAGTGCTGACTGCTGAACCAAAGACGTCGAGGAGCTGGCGCTCGAATTCGAAGCACAAATCGTGGCGATCGGCGCGGATGTGGAAGAAGAGATCTCCAGGTGTGGACACGGCGGTGTGTGTCTTGCCTTTGAATTCTTTGAAGGGGTGTAATTCGGCAGGGCGTGGTTTTGAGCTGGTCACTTCGTCCCAGACGTCGCTTCCGATTGCTGCTGTGCATGCGAAGTTTGCGCCTAGGTCTCTAATAGAGACGTTCTTAGCAAGATTGCTGACACTGGAGAGTCCGGTTTGTACTTTTTCAATGGCGTTGGGGTCGCCGTTCGTGATCGCTAGGGTGAGGAAGATGGCGCATTTGGTAAGAGGAGCATCTACGGCCTGCGGCTCGATTGGGACTCTCGATCCGGTAACGGTTAGTGAAGCCATGCTTCACTAATGATCTGAGGTGCATGAGCTTTTTCGAAGGTGCTGACCGCGTTGTAAAAGCGATGTTTGTGGCGTGTAAGCTTGTTTCGCTCTTGAAGCAACAGGCCAGGCGGTTCCCAATGGTCTGCTGGAGTAGTTGAAGCTCTCCAACGTGCTAATACACCGTGTAGCTTGGTTCAGCAGCTGCTTTGACATTGTTGATTCCACATATCACTCTCCGGAAGAAGTGTGAAAATATCACATGCAGACCTCTGGCTGACAAAGAGCTCGGCAGACGGTTAGGTCAGCTCGTGAATCTGCCCCACCTTGTTCATGGACGAGGTCGAAGCCAATGCGATATTACGGTAGGTCACTTGGGGAACGATCGCCGCGAAACGGTACGTTCACCTTTACTGGTCTTTATCAACCAGTGGAACGGCCAACAAATCTCACCATTGAACAAAAGTCTTGGAATTGCTGCATTAATCTCAGGAAACTAAGCTACTTTAATCCTCCGGACAACAGCAAGCTTTGCCCGGTCATGTACCCAGTCCGGCAGAGCATCGTAACGGCATTGGCACACTCTTCCGTGCCCCCACTTCGACCGACTGGAATGTTTTTCACATCGCCCGGGGTCCCTTTGAGCTGCTCCTCCGATGGGATCATTCCTGTTCCAGTGATCATAGCCGGAGCGACATCATTGAATGTGAGGCCGCTTTTGCCCATCTTATTGGCAAGATTCTTCGCCAGACCCTGCACGCCAGCTGTGATTATTGTTAGCAATCGAAGAGAATTGTCTACTTGACAGGAATATACCTTTCGACGCGCTGTAATGGCATCCATTGATGCTCGTTCCTCCAGCTGCAATCGATGAGATGTAAATGACTCTCCCCCAACTTCTGTCAAGCATATGCGGGACGGCGAGCTTTGTGATGATGAACGAGCTTCGAAGGTTGACATTCATGGTGTAGTCCCACTCCTCGAGACTGATGTCATGAATGCTGCTCACACGCTTACCGTAGCCCGCGTTGACGACCAGAATGTCAGGATGTTGGCCATGTTGCTGTTTGACTTCGTCGAAGAGACGCTGGAGATCTTCTTCTTTGCCGACATCGCATCGGTGAGACGAGATGATTTTGTCTCCGGCTTGTATTTTTAGCTCTGATGTTAGTTGGTCCAGATTGGCTTTGTTGGTGCTGTATGTGAGTGCTAGTGAGGCTCCGTTGGCGAGTAGGTCGCGGGCACAGGCTGCCCCAATGCTATGTTCTTCGATGAGTGAACGTCCTGAGATCGAGTGAGCTATATTGGTTGCTCTCACCCGCCTGATGCGCCTGTGATGAGTGCGAGTCTGCCTTTGATTTCGTTGTCGACGACCATTATTGCTCCACTAGATTTGGATGAACAGGGAAACTGTTCGTGCCTGTCAAAACGAAATAGAACATGTCGCCTTCTATCATTCCCCGCAGCAAAACAGCATCCGTCACAGACACCCTCGGCGTCTGGCGGCAATTGATCTCGAGATACTGATGCCTCAGGCCACAGTGTATTCTCTCACTCGCAGCCAGCACGTCATGTGCTATTTATAACGGATCACCCATGGACGGCATGGTCCGCGAGGCTGTGCAAACATCTCGCCCACTAAATGCTCTATAACCCTTCCAATCCGCCGGTAGCGACACATCCGGCCTCAGGCATTTCTTTACTGCTGTCGTGCAACACACAGCAGTACCGGTATCACACAGGATGGTACCATGAGCATGTACAGTAATCGGCGTGCATCGGTCGGCAAGCATTGCGTTGCGTGTGCTCGGGAGTAGGCTAGCCAAGCCTTAGGCCCTAGGGAGACGAGCTCGAGCCTGTTCATCGAAGTCGTCGCGTCCTAGGTCCTGCCAGCCCTGAAAGAAAAAGCAAGAAAAGCATCTCGAGCCCATCCACTCCCGGCTTGAGAGAACGCAAAATAATCCTTACCATGCCCAGCGACGGTGACAATAAGCGGTCGCGGTCGGCGACGCCAGACGGCGACCATCAGGGCCGTCAAAGGTCTCGCGCTGCTTGCGCACCATGTAAGTCCAGTCTCAAGCGCGCGCTCGCGCCCAGCTCCCTATTAGGTTGCTGCTCAGGTTCAGCCCTACGGCAGCGATGAAGTCCACCTTTGGCTCACATCCATCGCAGGTCGCCAAAGGAAGCGCAAGTGCGATGGCAAGATGCCTTGCGGCACTTGTGTGCGCTATGAATACCAGTGCGAGTACGCCCCGGGCAAGCGAAGTTCGACTCACCACCTCAACGGCGACAATCCGCCCGAAATCGCCCACCAGCAATCCAGTTGGCCGGAAACCCACGATACCAAGCCCAATGTCATCCAACTACAGGCCCATCCTTTGACCGCGCCTGGTGCGCGTTTTCATCATCGCAGTATCCTGGATCCTGTCAAAACTCGTTTCGTGCGAGCTAATTCGGCCATTGCCTTCCCTCGCATCCTTGGCATGGACATGGAATCTGAAAGCATTCCACGCCTTCACAGCTTCGGATGGTGTATGGGTATCCGCCAGGAGGAGCAAGATCCTGTCTTCGACATCAGCACCCTCGTGTCTTGGGGTGACATGCAGCGTCTCGCCGCGGCCTACTTCACCATCGTCAAGCCCGAGCTTGGCCTGCTGGAGGAAGCTGATTTCTTGGAACGAGCTTCCGCACGATATGCAGACCCAACAAGCGGCTTCAATGAGCTTGATCCCATCTTGCTTATGGTTGCAGCCTTGGGTTCATTCTTTTCGCCCAATCCTCACCCAAAGGAGGCCGAGTGCGTTCGAATGACGAAAACGATCATGACGTGGCGAAGGCTCAGCATCAACCCATCCCCTAATACTACAGCCACTTGGATATTGATCACTATGTACATGCGATGTACCGGAAGGTATGCAAATCTACTTACGTAGGAGGCATCAACGATTTCCGTTTTGGTGGCTAACCTCTTCGCAGGCCTCACGGCTCATGGCTGGCCAGCTCTATCGCCATGCACCAGGCAGAAGCAAGTGGTCTTCACAAAGAAATGCAGACTATTGCAGTCGTTTACCCAGCAGCCAGCGCCGCAGATCACCGACTAGTCAAGACACGTCGAAAGCTATTCTGGATCGCTCGCGCCTTGAACATCATATTCGCGTTCGAATACGGTCGCTCTAGGGTCAACTTCGATGTAATAACAACCAAAAAGCCAGCCCCCGACGTGAACGGACACGCACATCAGTTCGTGGAACTGGCCGATCTACTACCAAGCGATTTCGTCGATCGCGAACGAGAACCTGACCCGCCCGCGGCTCTTGGCAACGCTCTCACTCGGATCGAAGAGATGTCTACGGAATCAAATTTCATGACCCTCTTGAAGGCTGATCTGGCGTTCGCCATCTATCGACGACTATGGCTAATGAGTTTGACGGACGCCAAAGATCGCGCCGAGTCGATTCTGAACATTGGCAGGTCTGCACTCACGGCGTCAAAGGCGCTGCTCGATACGAGAACGCCATGGTGGAATGTTTTGCACGTTCCATTTCAGTTTGTGAATGTCGCCTTGGCTGTCAGCACGCCGAAATCTCTCAGCCTCATCTCTGAAGCCATGACGCTCCTGCAACAGATCTCCGAGGCATATCCTACCCACATGGTACGCGAAGCAAACAATCAAGCAATCGCGATGGTCAGAATGAGCCGTTCGCGCAAAGAGAAAGAGCTCGAAGCGTTGCATTCCTTGCCCGACGTTCCTCCCTTCGAGAACCCTCCCAGCATCGGCTCGACGAGCGGCATGACTGAAGCACCAAACGTCGACTGGAATATGGACATGCCCTTCGAATGGGACATGTTCCTAAACCCCAATCTGGTCATGTCCGCACAACAAAATCAGTATGCCAGCGTGCCGGATCCTGCAGCGTTCAACAACACTTTCGGCTTCTGACAGGGATTGTATCGATGAATGCAAACCTCCATAGAAGTTGAAACGATCACCTCTTCCTGGACGGAATTCGCCTATGTCGTTCGGGTACGACGTGTCGATTAGTCAAGGACGCCTTCTGGTGCCATGTAGGGCTGCGGATTTCACACCGCATTCAGGATGCACGGGGTATGGAACATGCGGCTTTTTGGTCAAGCTTGACTTTGTCCTTGCAGCTCTGCACGCTACCAAGAGCTGGTCGGAGCATGAACTGTTCCCACTTGGTCTTATCAATGGAGGTGTGATAGCGTCCTTGGCCGCAGCACAAGGCTAGCACGAGAAAGACAGGCAGACCGGGGATTCCTCGGCTGAATCCCCCACGTGTATATCTATGGAAGGAGGGCGTCCTTCAGCTCTCAGCCCTTCAAGTACTACTCGAGCTACTGACCTGCCCACATATCTCGCTCGGCGCGGTACGCCTGTGAGATTGCTGATCCCATACTAATTGACGGCCCATGGGGATGCGATTGGCTCAGCATGTTGCCGAGGTATTTAGTTTTGGCGAGTGATCGACAAACATGCAGCACTTGGCTGCTCGAGAGCTGTTCAAATAAATGCAATCCAGATTGCTAGTTCGCTACAATAATCAAACAGCAAGCAAGAATGCTGCAGGAACACACGTGGATGCTTGAAGGTTTTGGCACCTTCCCAATGCGCTCGTGCTACTCCGGTGCTGTATCAGACATATAAACCACTTCAAGAGTATCTACGTTTCGAATTCCTCACTCTCAAGTCTCTATCGCTTCTTTCACCATAGGCAAGGGACCCATTGTTGTCTGTCCACTCTCGTTTCAAAAACCCGCTCGCTTTCCCAGACAAGACAATGGTCCTCACCATCGCCCTCGCCGTCCTCCTGGCCGCCAGCGCCGCGGTCGGAGCGCCCGTCGACCGCCCCCTCGCCCGCCGCGGCAACCTGCCCACCCCCATCGCCGCCTCCACCGCCCGCTCCTACCTTTCCCAGCTGACCGTCGAGGCCGAGAGCAACAGCCCGGCGTACGACCGCGACCTCTTCGCCAGCTGGCAGTCCACCAGCGGCGGCTGCGATGTGCGCGACGAAGTCCTGCAGCGCGACGGCAGCAACGTCGGGGGCACTTGCGCTACTTCCGGGTCGTGGTACAGTGATTACGATGGCGAGACTTTCTCCGTCCCGAGTGATCTTGACATCGATCATATGGTTCCTTTGGTAAGCGAGATTATCATATCTAATAAGCTTGGGATATTTGTGAGAGGTATATCAGACTTGCTAACACCATCGCAGAGGGAAGCCTGGGTCTCCGGCGCGAGATCTTGGTCCAACGCTCGTCGTGACCAGTTCGCCAACGAGTGAGTTTTACAGAAACCATCGACTCCAGTGATGAGCAATGCTAAAACTTCGATTTCTCTAGCCTCACCCGTCCTCAACTTCTGGCTGTCAGCGCCAGCAGCAACCGCTCCAAGGGCGACAGAGACCCTGCCGAATGGCTCCCGGAGCGCTCGGCGTACCAGTGCGAGTACGTCCGCGCGTGGATCCAGGTCAAGCAGTACTATGGCCTCAGTGTGGATAGCTTGGAGAAGGCTGCGTTGAGCGATGTGCTTAACAGCGCCTGCTAGATTGAGCCGGCATTGGAAGTCGCTCCGGGATAGAAGTCGGGATTGATGAATAGATCGTCCATGAAATCGTCATGACCACTGCCTGTGTTTCTCTTTACCTTCGGCCGAGATCCAGTCGCGCGTGCTTGTCGTCCACTGCGCTGCACTTGAGGGAGCCAAGTGTATGTTTTGTCCAGTGAAGTCCACCTCGCTATCCTTTCATCCTTACTCTTCCCTCCCCCTCTCCGCCCGCTTGACAGCAACCAACTCATCGCCCTCCCCAGCCTTCTCATCCAAGACACCCGCTTTCCTCAAAATACCCACCGTCTTCCTCACAACCCCCGGATCCACGCCCCTCACATTCCTGGTAAACTGCACAGTTTTCAACCACTCCCTCGCATCCTCCTCCGAATACTCCATCGTCCCCGTGATATGCCTGACAGCCTCCTCCTCGTTGTCCAAGAAGTATTGCACGCCCGCGTTCAGCTTCTCCGCCAGCGTCTGCAGCGCCGGGTCCGACGGCTCGCGCGCCGCGATCATCCAGCTTGGCCATGGTGTGTAGATCTCCCCGATCCGCTTCAGCTCGCCGTTGTCCCAGTAGGCTTTAGTCGTGAAGTGCTCCCACATGAAGAAATCGGCGGAGGTGGGCTGCTGGCGCACTGCAGTGCGGAGGGCGGCGAAAGCGCCCGAGGGCACGATTTTGAAGGGCTCGCTTTCGTTGGAGGAAGACAGCCAGTTTTGTTGGTCCGCGAGCACGTAGGCCATTACGTATGAGCCGCTGTTGCTTGTCAGCTTTCCCGCATATCAAAGCGTCCTCTTGGTTGCCCCGAAATCCTGCAAACTCACCTTCCAATCCTACTAACCCCCGCCCGACTCCCCTTCAAGTCTCCCACGGCATTGACATCTTCCCTCTCTTTGCCCGTCGAAATCGCCCAACGCAGCGGACTCTCCACGTAGGTGCCCACGAGGCCATATCCAGGCTTCTGCGCCGCGGCGCGACGTTTTCCAAGGTCCGCGACGAAGCCTTCCGTGAGCCCGATGGCAACGTCGATTTTGTCCGCTTCGTCGGAGGTTTTCAGGCGTTTGGTCAGGTCGCCGGTGCCGGTTGGGATGGGGATGAGGTCGGCGTTGAGGGCGAAGTGTTGTTGTGCGAAGGCGAGGGGGGTGGAGAAGTGCTCTGTTGGAGTGGTGATGAGGTTAGTCTTGAGGGCATGGAGAGTTGTTGCTGGGACTGGGTCTTGATTCTTACCTGGTATGTAGCCTATGCGCAGCTTTGCTAGGCGCTCTGGTGTCGTGGAGAACGTCCGGGTGCCGGTTGAGGCCATTTGGAAGGCTTTTCGTGTGAACATTATCTGGGATTAGTTTGTGACTGGAAGAAACCTGAAGTTGAGGATGTTTGTGGGGTTGAGTTTGTGTTTGGCGATATATCAACAGGATCATTTGACCTTACGTCAATGATTTGTTCAATTGCCGAAACTCTATACCCACATCATGTATGTTCCATTGAAGACTTCATACTTCATATTTACGGCATTGTTTTGAACGTGATTCTGACGATTTTCTCATCTATTTCAATCTCCATCAGTGGCATAACCCACCTTCGTTTGCTTGTACTCATCTCACGGCTCCAGATTCTCCGAGGTGATAATAGAGGACTTTGTTCTTGAGACCATTGGTTCAGGACCTCAATATCCATCTTCCCTCCTGTAGTAATCTCTAACCTCACCAGCCGAAGGCCTATACGAAGCAACCGACCTAAGAGCAGGCTGATTGCCCAACCTCTCAAGACGAAATTGCTCATACAAGCCGCCCTTGGTGTTAGTCTTCAAGTTCATACCAACAACTTTATACAACCCATCGTACCGAATACCCACGGTAGGACGCAAAGTGCTCTTCCCTCTAGCCAAACCCGCCGCCCTGAGCACGCGCACCGGCCTGCCCAGCCTCATTGACGCTTTCAAAGCAAGTGTAGCATTGCTCGATGGGAAGGGTTGCTTGGGATCTTCATTATCGTGGCTGCGCGAGCCAGAGTAGAAGAGAATATCTCCCTTGTCTTGATCGAGATCCTCGTAGGGCCCGCCGGCTGTGACCACGCTGTAGGCGCGCGTCTGAGCATTGCCGGCTATACCGCCCATTCGCGCGCCGTGGGCCCCGTGGAAGAGCGCGAGGAGTTGCATCCGCCACCAGTCGCCGACCGTCAGGCCGTTGTGTCCAAACACTTTCGCGTCACGTTTGGAGTATCGAGAGTCGAGAATGTAGTCTTTGCGTCGGCTGCTGATTTTGAGTACTACGCCGTGCATGATGCCGGACGTACCGAAGATGGGGTGGTTGGTAGGCGGAGGGCGGAGGGTCGTCGGTGTGATCTCTAGGCCGGCATCGTTCTTTGAGGATGTGTTGGATACTGATGTCTTACGCTTCTTCCCATCAGCAGGTGCTTCATCGCCACTGGCAGTGGCACCATCGTCGTGGCTGGGCTCGTCCACCACCTCTCCTTGGCCCCAGTTCTGAGCCTCCCAATTCTGATACAATTGATGTGCCCGCTCCCGAAAGTGCTCTTCGAAGTGACACTTGTCATTCGCGTACATCAACTGCAGAGCTTGATCGATCTTCGAGCGCTCCTTGAGCACCGGTGTGATCTCACCGTTGGCCTCTAGCCAACTCATGAAGAGCTCAAGGCGCGGTAGCAAGGATTTGGTTGGCTTTTTGGTGGCATCAGGTATGCCCTTAGCTCTCGCCGATTGCAGACAAATCATTTGAATGACTTTGCTGCGTTGTTGCTCAATAAACTTGACCCGCGCGTCCAAGTTGTTTGGGACGTCCAGAATCTGCTCCCCTGGGTTGACGACCTCTGATGGCCTTTTGAGTGCGACAGCCATGATGTTAATGTTGGGTGCTGGGCGTCTCTTGGAGTGTGGCGGAGTCTATGTTTCTTCAGCTTGTGATAGGACCAGGCGTGGGAGCTTTTCAGATGCAACTGCTATGTTCCGCAAGGGGAATAGGATGGTCTGAAATGTCTCAATCTTTTATTATAATTTTGAATTTACTACTATATTTATGTTATTCTCAGTACTAAGCTTAGTGGTCTAAGTGCCTGCAGGCTATACTATCGTTGATGTCAACTCTGTGAGTTGGTACTTTGGGTGATTTGTGAGGGTAGTAAAGTGATGAATGAAATAATAATAATATTCAGAAGTGGAGAAAGAAGTTGAGGGAGATTCTGGTGGGCTGCACTGTTTTTATATCTGTAGGTGCTGCGCTAGTGCGGTGGCTCAGTATACTTAGGTACCCACCAAAAATGTAATAATTATATTAAATAACAACAATTGATTTTGGGGAATCGACAAGTTTCGGGCTCCATCGTACCTGAACATATCGATCGCATAAGCTGGAAATCCATGAATGATGATTTCAAATCACACTGCTGCACTTCGCAGCCTATATTACGAAAAGCAACATCCAACAACATCAATAATCAATTCAGTATATCCTGTCAAGACGCCCATGAACTATTCGGAGACTGCTCAACCAGCTTCTCACAAGTCCCAAGACCCTCGCCGCCGCTCTCTAGATACTTCCTCGGCCAACTGATCAGCCTCTCAAACCGCTCCGCATCATCACTTGAACCGCCACCGAGGAAAGATCCCACCGTGTTCCTCAAAACATCATTGTGATGTTGATGGAAAGCAACGTTCCCGACTTTCAGCCATGGACGCATGGCCATTTCGAGCGCGAGGAAGTGCACTTGCAGCACCACCCCCGTCATGTTATAGCGGTTCGTAAAATGATCGAAGTCGAGGGGATTCATTTCGGTGAACATATACCAAACTGATAGGTATTTATTCGCGGCTGTCATGGTTGCGTTAGCTATCGTGTGAGCGGTCGTATGCTACGAAAAGAACGATGCGTCAAAATCTCACCTTCAATCGGACCACTGGTCAACGCTACAATAGCTTGCATGCGATCCAGCATATCTCTCTCGAAAGGCCGCAATTCACACAACTCTTCCACCAACCCCAACGACTCTCGCAATCCAGACGTCACGATAGGAGCCAAAGGCTGCGCACATTGCAACTGCTTTCTCACAATTGCGGTATTCGGATCGTTCTGAACGATAAACTCCTCAGCCGGGAAGAACGGCGAAGTCAAACCAGCCTGCAGCATGCGCTGAGAAAGCGAAGCGCACCCTCGCACCAAGACGATGAAATTCGCGACTGGATCGCCCATGTATAGCGATACGAAAGTTAGGGCGTAGCAAGCTCCTAGAATTGCTGTGGCGCGGTCGCTGATGGATGGGTCTTGTGCGTTCTCGAGCTCAAGGCTTTCGGCGAGGTTGACGCCTTGGATTGCTGAGAAGCGGTATTTCTGCACGGTTTGTGAAAGCTCGAGGTTTGTGGTTGCGTGGAGATGGGCGGCTCCTAGGGAGAGGATGGCGAAGTTGAGATAGTCGAACTATTTGTTCCATCGATGAGTCTCTCATGGCCAGTTGAAAGCATGCCGTCGCTGCTGTCGCGAGGCTCAACTTACTTGTTGCGCTATCACGGGCACATCATGAACCCACGCACGCTCGCACTCCAGTGGAAAGGTTGGGTAGGCAGCCGTGAGAAAAGAATGAAAGAATCGAAGATCTCTCAATTCAAAGCCTGTTGCGCTTCGTTGAGGCGCGCCGAAGCGGACGAGGTTTTTCGTTCCTTGTTGTGGTGGTGACGGATAAACGCACTCGTAGTCCAGTTTGATACAATTCTCGCATCGTGGTCGAGACTCAGAGCACTGTCAATTGTAGATCATGAGTACATACATCTCCTTGCTTTCGTGGCGTGGTATTAGCTTGCCTTGACTTTGCGCGTTTTGCACGTTGAGCATCCGCCGCGAGACTTTCGATGGGCTTTGATGCGTCTTTTGCGCGATTCGGCGTTGCTGTCGCTTGTGCTTAATGGTGTCTCCATTGCTGGATTTTGGTGACATGAATCAATGGGATATTGATGTTTGAATGTCGCAGCCAAACGATCAAGCGCCTGTGGCTGAGATGGAGTTCGTCATGGGAGAGCGGGAGAGCTCGCATTCGCTTTCCATTGGCCAGCGATGAAAGTATATGCATCCTTCAGAGAACAGATGCAAAGGCGTGGGATTCTTCAACTTATTAGCAAATATATCATAGATCACGGCGTGTTCGGTCTACCATGTACACTGGTTATTTTGACAAACAGGACTGAGCTGATGTTCTAGCTGGATAAGAGAGCGCGACTGCGTGGTGAAAGACTCACTGGCTTCATGGAACAGTGGGAAAGGTGGACTGAGAATCCACAGATGTAATGCTATCTATGATCCCAATCGTTTCTGCACTCTAACATTTACACCCAATCGCTCCAACGACCAACCCTCTCAAAACTCGGCTTTCGAGCAGTGCCAGGGAGCAACGGGCCCTGAGCGCCATGTGCTACTCCAGACCAGTCTCGATCGCCAGTTTCACCCTCACCACTCCACTGATTCACATTTTGCGGGCCTTCCGCACTAACAAAATGCCCTTTTACACAGAACGCAAAACTCACACGCGGCTGCGCCTCATAAAAAGCATCAAACCCCCTCTCTAGCGCCTGCGAAAGCTTCCCAACATCATCTTTCGGGTGCAGCGTGCGCCACGGCTGGCGACACTGCTCAGCCTTGCAGGACTTCGTGACCATCAACAGAGCATCCAGACGGTTTATGACGTGCTTGAATGGCCGCCCGAGAAGCTCGTAATGAGCTTGTGTCATGACATACATCGGGTCAAAGTAATTGTGCATCTGCGACGGGTCGCGCGCGATGTCGTAGAATTCTCTCTCGCCCGTGCACCAGACCGTGTAGAGGAGATTGTAGTTCTCGCCGACGAGACGGAGGGCTTTGTAGGTGTTATTCGAAGTGGCTGCGGGGTGCGGGAAGGGTGAGCCGTATTTCCCTTCGAGGCCTGCGGAGCCCCAGAATTCGACGTTGACGTGTTCGCCGGAGGAGGGGGAGGAGAGGGATTCTTTGTTGAGCGGGATGGGGGAGCCGTCGAGATCGGGACGGTCGATGCCTGCTAGTTTGAGGATGGTGGGTGTTAGGTCTGTATGCGAGCTGATGATGCCGGCTTTGTTTCCTGCTGGAACGCCGGGGCCGCGGACGATGAGGGGGATGTGAATGTCTTCTTCGAAGGGGCATTCTTTGCCCGGTGGCAAGCGGTGTTGTGAGATGTGGTAGCCGTTGTCGGTGGTGTAGATGATGTACGTGTTGTCCAGTAGACCTTTGCTTTCCAGAGATTGTACGAGACCGTCAATCATTTCGTCGACCGACTGCAGGGCACGGAGTCTCGAGCGTTGGAACTCGTCGTGGTAGTCCAGTAGGGTTTGGTTGAGTTTGGGCAGCTCACGCACCCAAGAGACGCCGCTCGGGATGTCTGGGTTGAAGTTTTCGGTTCTCGGAATTTTGTAGTCCTTGAACAGGCCAGCATGGCGCTCTGCATATTCCGGCAGTTCGAATTGCCTGGGCTCTCGCAGCCGCATGTTCGAGTGAGGTGCAATAGGTGCCACAGCCACGAAGAAGGGATCGTCGTAGGATGCTGCATCGTCCAGGAATCCGAGGGCTTGAGAAGCCATGACATCGGGCGAATACTTTCCTTCAAAGCTGACTGGAGGCTCGCCATTGTGTGTCATGGTGGCATTCCAATACTCATATGTGAAACTTGATATTGTTAGCAATGTCATATAGCCGTGTGGTTGAACGAATATCTCACGGATCTAGAAGGAAGTCGGATGCATTGAAGCCATTGACCGGAGGATCATCGTAGTTGTCAACATTATGAGAGTTGAAAAGCTTGCCGGTGTAGTAGGTGTTATAACCAAGCTGCTGTAGCCAGACAGGGAGCCAATTGTCATTCAGGCCTTCTCGGACGAACTTGGGATAGCCGCCATATGGGGGTCTGAGATCGGTGACATTGTTGTTGTGTGCGGCCAGGCCAGTCCAGATGTTGACGCGAGACGGACAGCAGATGGAGACTGTGCAATAGTGTTTCTCGAAAATCGTGCCTTGGCTGATGATATGCTTGTTTAGCAATGGCATGTAGTCAGTTGATTGCATGTGCAAGTCCTGATCATCTGTGAGGATGAAAAGGAAGTTTGGTTTCTTGGGTTTCTTGGTTTGTTCATCCATTGAAGATGAAAGACCCAGGAGGGACGACCATAGTAATGCGTGAGTGGTCTTCATGCTGTGTCTCCTGCGATACAGCTATAGCGGCTGCTAATAATCGGTGCAAATGTGGTATTAACATTGAGTTTGGGAGAAACCATTTGGTATATGTACCTCAATCTGGGCGGGGCGGAAAGAGCATGGCTAAGATCACGCAATAGGACGCTTGCGTGAGTTGACCTTCCCATGGCTGTATAGAGTGTAGTGTCTGCTCTCGCTTGAGCGAGTCTCTTCGCCCTAGAATCAGGATGAGAGTCCGATTGCCATGGTCAACAGTATGAGGTAGCCGGCAATATACTGTATGATGACTTCGTGATTTTAGATCCTATGGGATCTTGCTGCACCCGTGAGAGAACCTACCTCCGGTGCTTCTAGTCAATGGCCAATGTTCGGCGGTTTGACGCATACATTCACGAGTCAATGTCGAAAGATGATATTCAACCCTTCATCGATTTCACTGATGACTATATGTGGCTCGCATGGTGTGGAGTATAGGATGTTCTATTGGTGTTGTCTGTTATCCTCGGAGACGAAGAGTCGCGCTTCAGCCGCACAGCCACAGCCGGGCCCTCGAGCTGGAGATGTGAACGCGGCCTCCGACATGTTGATCAAACAAGACCGTTCGTCTATACCGCATTGACAAGAGCCCATTGCTCGCTTGACACTCATTACTGAACCTCCTGCGATCTGTTAGATCAGTGCCTCAAAAAGAATCACTTCCTTCTTTGCGAAAGAGCTGCCTATCAACACCGGCACCAACTCCCTATCGCCCACCATGTCCGACGACCCCTTCCTCCAAGTCCAAGCAGACGTCCTCTCCCTCCTCGACTCCACGCGACCACTTTTCACCTCCTATCTTCGAATCCGCTCCTCGGCCTCCTCTCCATCCAACCCGCAACTCGTCGAAGCTCGCCAGGAGCTAGAATCCAACCTCACGGACCTCTCAACCGACCTGCAAGACCTGATAGACAGCGTCAAAGCCGTCGAAGGCGACCCGTACCAATATGGCATCGACATCGACGAGGTTTCGCGGCGGCGCAAGCTGGTCGAAGACATTGGCGCTGAAATCGAAGACATGCACCGACAGTTGAACCAGACGGTCAGCAAGGCACCGCTGGCTCATCCTGATTCTTTTGGCGCTGCGGATGGGGAAGACGAGGAGAATGACGAGTACGGGCAGTTTGAAGAGCAGAGGCAGATGGAGATCATGCATGAGCAGGATCAGGCGCTCGATGGTGTGTTTCAGACGGTGGGAAATCTGCGCATGCAGGCTGATACTATGGGGCGCGAGCTGGAGGAGCAAGCCGATATGCTGGAGGATGTGGACAGCATTACGGAGAGAGTTGGAGGGAAGCTACAGACGGGTATGAAGAAGATTGGGTTTGTGATCAGGAAGAATGAGGGTGAGTGTCTTGCGTTGATTGGAAGGGATCGGACATGAACGCTGACTAGACCGCTACAGATACTTGGTCAAGCTGCTGCATTGGAGTCTTGATCTTTGTCTTGATCTTGCTACTGGTCCTCGCTATCACCTTGTGAGCAAAGAACAAGGGAGGAAGCATCCCATATATGATGCCTGAGGCACTCGATCGACAACAGCACAGCCACAGCTCTCAATAGCCGAAGCGCGTTGGCAGCTGTCTTGTCCATTCGAGCCAGCAGTCGAGCCAACAATCAGCAGCGAGCACAAACGGTATCGCAGCAAACACTTCCGCCAAGATGCACGACGACAGTACGTCTGAATCCAGTCAAGCCGCACTACGGCAATCGCTGACCGCGCTCTAGGATCACATCCTATCCTCCAGCAGACTCCCTTGAGTGTCAATCCATTCATTGACCTGCCTAAACCGCCCACTCTTCCGCCGAACTACGCCTCCTTGCCATCTACTCTACCGCCTTCCTCCATACACGCAGCGCCAGCGCCGTCCAACCCTGAGTTACCAGCCTATGTTACGTCATCTTCGGGCTTTGCTGCACATCCTTCAACTATAATCGCACAGAACCGAGCATTGCTGGAGCAGATTACATCGCAACAACGTACGGCTGGAGAGAAAGTGCGCGCCTGGGAGGAAGGCATCAAAGAGAGAGATTTGCAAGAGAAAAGGAGAAAGGCGCCAGGATGGCTGGATAGCGAGAGTAAATTGCTACAACCCGAGAAGAAGCAAGGCAGCAATCAAGGAGATTTGATGGATCAACCAGAGGCAGAGGCCGACGTGAGCAAGGCCAAAGAGCAACAGAGGACGGCGAACGAGCTGGGAGACGCGATGGACCGAGCATTCGGGAGGAGTGAAATGGGATAGTAGTGTGTTCAGTCAGCAACGCAGGCTGCTCAGAACAACGACGTCAACAGAAATCCCCAGCTACTACATCATCTTCGATGCCTACATATGTATGGGATGATACAGCTCTTAGGCCGACATTGATGCCAGTGGCGGACTGTCATCACCATGTGTGATGCTCTCTGTACAACCCCCGCTGGCACTTGACGATAGCAATGATAGGTCCAAACCACCAACGTCCTCTGTCCGGGACAAGCCTTTCGGCCTAATGCACACATCTGCTTTCCCACACTTGCATGCAGTACCGCTATGATCGCGCATGAACCGCATGTTCCGGTCCCTGATGCACGGGATGGCGCATCCTTGCAGTGCTTCACTGACGTATGGCCGACCTGGACCTCAAACCTCTATTGCTTTTTGCATTTGCTATATGTCCTCTGTTCTAACGGCACCATGGGAATGCTGAACCAGTAAATCTAGCCCTGCAAGAACGCAGATAGGCTAGTGTCGGCACGAAAACTGTCCCTCAAGTAAGCTATCTCAACTGTCTGTGGGCGGTTCGGGCGCTGCACCGAGCGTTGCGCGCCGCAAGCGAGTTTTTGGACCCCTCTCTCTTCCACCCAACATCATCTCGTGATCCTCCCTCGTGCATGTCTGCGGCGTGATGGAATCGTGGGTACAGCCAATGTACCTGTGCATCCATTGGCACGGGCATTTCTCCAATACATGACGTCTGCTGACACTTCATCTGGCTTGGTGCGTGAGCAACATGTGCTGTCGAAACCACACGACCAACACTTTCGAGACGGCGGATTGCGCCGAGGAGGTAGGAATTAGTGAAATCTTTACTTATCAAGCTTAAGTAAAGTTTAGAGATTGCTCCACCGGGCGTCTAACGTTATCTCGGTCCAATCCTATAAGGGAACGACCAGAAAAAGTAGCACCTCAGAAGTGAGCCCAGCAAGGCATTCGCATGCGAACGACTCCACAGCGCGAAGAGGTAAGGGCGCCATGGCCATTTCTTCAAAGACAACCCCTCATGCATATATCCCACTCTATTCGCCCGCCTGCCGGAGCCAAGATCGAGTGAACGAGCAACTCGACTGCGAGAGAGCACGCCACGACACTCACTTCGGCGAAAAAAGATCATCCCGCGCTGCACCTGCAAGTCACCAACACCCTCGTCTCCGAGCCGTCAGGATCACATTGCAGCTTTGGCGAGAGGGGAGAGACCGTCCCAACTGGTTCGCATAGCACCATCGCTCGTCCCGACCACGCAAGGCCCCACGCTTCAACGCCATCCCCAGACCTGGATCCGCCGCCACTTCATACGTAGCGAAAAGAGCTGCCACACTACTGCGGAGG